>JADBJO010022906.1:0-22500 GCA_016801955.1 Conus betulinus
AGGCGTGGAGAGTCTGTCGGAGTAGTGCTAAAGCGGGGCGAAAACGAGAAAAGTACTATACACATCACACCAATGTGCAACCAAAGACATGCACCTAAAACCGCAGCAGCAAAAATCACACATGCACGCACACATGGGGTGCCCTTGTGAGTTAGGGCAGAACGGGTGTCTGACAGAGGATTAAAGAGGAATCACCGGTCGACTTAAGAAGACTGCGAGAAACGTCCAGCAGTAAGTGCGTGCTACAACATCACAGAAACAAAGTAAATTCAACATACATTCATGTCGAGAACATAACCTGCTGGCCGGAACTCCAAGAGATACGCGGGGATTTGCAGCGGATACAGGCACTCCGACGTAGAGGTGCTCACCCCTGATGTCATAAGGCTCCGTGTCTACGCGTCAACACTCTCGGGCTCTCGAGCTCTCCACACACACCCCGACACACAACACACAGGGGGGGGGCAGCCAAAAGGGGAAAAAGGAGAACTCTCGTAGGTAATCTCACTGATCTCGGATCGCGTCTCAAGGGGGGCAGCGACACACCCACAGCCGCTTTCAATCCGTCATGTGCTCCGTGTCACAACACGAGCAACACGAACCTCGAGCACAATGGAGGTAAAAAAAGGGGAAGCGATAGAACAACAGCACAACCACCACACCACACACCCCACAACAAATCTGGATCACGCAGTGATCAGCCAGAACACATCAACGGCAATCACGGTAAATCCATTAACTAATCCGTCTCCGGTGAACGTAGAATTTCAACGACGGATCGAACAGTGGGAAAACCTGGCTGTAATTGAGGGCAACACTACGACGCAAAGGAGCACAAACAGGAAACACGACTGCAGAGCGATGCAGTGCCAGTATTACACGCTATATCTCATGTTTACTGTAACGCGCGTGTAGGTCGTCCTGAAGAGGCGGAAGGGACATGGGAAAGTGGGGGGTGGCACACATAAAAATAGCTGGTTTGGTAGATCGAGTACCTACACAGATTTGTGGCTGATTTTTGGTCCTTGTTTTGGTGGGGGGCGTGCGCAGCTGATCCTGCGACACGCCCGGTACAGGCAGCAGGATTGATCCCATCTGCCCAACAAAGGATGAGTAGTGGGTAGGACCGTGTTGGATCTCCCATTAGGCACCATACTTGCAACTTCGGGGAAGGTCATGCTGTGTTGTAACGTTCATCCAGACCTGGACCGCCCTTGCAGGAGGTTGTAGTGGTGGCAATATTATGCATGTTCAAACACGAACCTGCTGATAGTCTTCATTCAGACTTCTACGGGAAATGAGTCATAACCACTGTTACTCGAGGGAAAAAGTCCGCTCTGTACCGAAACGCCCGTGGAGATTCTAAACCCGCAACCCCCAGGATCACGAATTACAAGTCCGCCACTCTCCACTGGCTTTCCGGCCCCTTTTTTTCTGCTTCTTTTTTCTTCTTTTCTGATTTCTTACTGATAGACTGCTTTGAAAAAAAAAAATTCAACCTACTTTCTGGAAAGCACACACATCGACATAAATAGATCTACTTACAAAAAAAAAAAAAAAACCCACACATACAAAATCTGTTCATGAACCAAAAACATTTCCCCAATGTAAATCAATTGCTCAAAATCATGTACCATCAGGGAAAAAAAAGTTCACCTTGACTTTGACACACCCTCTTTCACAAACCTGGTTCACTGAGTGCAAAACATCCCACCTGTCGCCGTTCAGGAAGGGGTCATGAACTCTTTCTTCTGGGCGGCATTGGCATACATCTGGATGGGCCCAGATATAAAGTCTGCACAGGCCAAACGCCACGCTTGCATGTTCCCACAATAAGCAGCGCTCATACACTCACACCAACAGTTCATTCGGCAAACCACTTCACTGGAATCAGACAAGAAGACCCAAAAAAAAGCTGTAGTTATGGTAACTGAAAAATACCATTTGTGTTTTCACTATCGACCATAATGTTTCTACTTGATGATTAAAGAACAAACGAAAATGAACTGACTGCTGTCTGATCTTCCCTACGAGTTACTGAACTCCTAAAGGGAGGTAATTTTCAAGCAACCTCAAACAGCTGTTTCTTTTTCTTTCGCTGTATCCGAGACCAACGGCAGTTTTGCCCTAGGACTGGAGTGATGCACTAGCAGTTAGCACCTACATCATCACTCAGCACTGTGCTGGGGCAACATCAAGCTGAAGCGTCTGACCTAGGAGAAGATCCCACTGTGTTGTGGGAGATCGTCAGGTATCATGAGTTTCATCTATCATATAAAAGGTTTAAAAAAAGAAAAAATTAAGCCTTTTACCAATGCTTTTTTTTAATAACTATGTTACAATAACCAAAACCATTCTTTTCATTCATGCCTGATTCAAAGTAACTATGAATTGGAATAACTAGAAATATTGTTGACACTGGCATTGTTTTCACACACACACATACACACCACACACACACACACACACCACACATACACACACACACACATACACACACACACACACACACATACACACCTTAACACATATACACAGGCAGGCACTCACACCATCCTGATACATACAGACACACACACACACACTACAGAAACACACACGCGCACACCTGTACATACACACACACTCATACAAATACACCATCACACACACACACACACACACAACACACACCAACACACACACACACAACACATACACCACACACACACACACACACACACACACTGACGTTTGTTGACCCGCTCATGATATGCAGCCGGTGGAGGCACAGCCCCCGGGAGATCTCCTCCATGGCAAATGGAGTAGGACACCAGGTAGTCAGCCCCCGCCCCCCCGTCCCCTCCTCCTCCTCCACCGGCCATTGGCCAGCAGACCCAGCTCCCCAGCTTCTTCACCTGCAATCACCACATTTCACACCAATCATCGTCATGGACCACTTCAACCAACCGTGCCTTTAAGGCTGAACTTCAAAACTAATCATCATGACTTGACTTTAGGTCCTCTCTGCTCCTTGAGAAGCTAAGGCCTCACAGCAACCTCCCACCTCTGTCTGTCCCTGGCACAGGTCTTGATCTCCGAACCCCCCCGATCAGGCTGGAGGTTCTCAGCTTGTTTAGCAAACTCCTCCACCAGGTCTGCTTTGGGCGCCCTCGCTTCCCTCTTGCCCTGCGGGTTTCCACTCAAGCACCTGCCTGTGATGTAGAGGGCTCCTTCCACAGTGTGTGGCCAACCCATCGCCCACTTTCTCTTCATGACCTGGACGTTCCATTGGCTGTTGGTTTTGCCCTCATCCACAGGTCACTGTTGGATCTCTGTCGAACCATCGCAAGTAGAGGATCTGCTGGAGGCATTTGTTGATGAAGGTTGGATCTATGTGGAGGTGTTGGTTGGTGTGACTCGCCAAGTCTCTGACCCCGAGCACTGATTTACATGGAGTTGAATATTCTCAGTTTGGTGTTGATGGAGATGGTGGTAATGAGAGCTCCATACGGGGTCTCAGGATGGCAAGGCTTGTCGCGCTTTCTTCACTCTTGCTTTGAGGTCTTCATCTGTGCCTCCTGACCGGCTGATCTTGCTGCCCAGTACACAACGCACTGACATCTTCTGTCGCCTTTCCCGCGATGGTGATTGGAGCTTCTGTTTTATGATCATTACTCCACCGAATAACGGGGGCAAACGAATCACAGGACAAAACACGACAGTGTTCAACTCTCCAGTCCTTCTTCAGGCAAGATACAAAACACTCAGGACAACGAAATGAGAACGACAATCGCCTACCTTTGTCAAATCTGGCACAAGCAGAATTCGACAAAGGCAATGACTGCTTGTTCTCCATTTTTCCTTGTCCTGAGTGTTGTTCATCTTGCATGAAGAAGACCGTACGAGTCGAAAACGCGTTGTGTTTTTTGTCTTGTGTGATTCGTTTTTTGTCACTGTTTTTCGGTGGAGCTCATAATAATTACTTTACATTTGTTTTGGAGCTCACCTGCAGTTGCCTCACCTTGCAATTACCTTTTCAGGCTGTCCAAACTCATATGGGTCCACATCTGGGGAAAAAAGGGTCTTAACTGCCTTGCAAAGGTCCACATCCTGTAGCAAAAAAAAAAAGGTTAGATCCAGAAAGAAAAAGTAACAAACAACAAAATTATTGACACAGTATCTGACTACCGATACTATCAAGGTGGACTTAAACTAACGATACTATCAATGTGGATAAGACAGATCACACTGACGCAACACCATTTTGTTTAATTTCCTCGTTCTGGGGCCGGATAACTCAGTTGGTAGAGCCCGAACTCGTGATTCCTAGGGGCTGCGGGTTCGAATTTCGGTACAGGTGGATGTTTCCCTCCCGGAGTTAAGATTGGTTTCTGACTCCCCCCCCCGTTCTCCAAACAAGTCCTTCGAATGAGACTATAACCGAGTTCCGTCTGTGACGCATGCAAACACACCATTTTGCACACCACGTAAAATCCCATCATCAACTTTCGGAAGAGAAGGACCAGTTTGGCTGTTGGTATGGGATGACACGTTTACACATAGCATTCACCTTCCCCAAAGTTGGAGTATGGCTGCCTTAATGGCGGGATGAAAAACAGGTCATACACACAAAACTCCACTGCCTGTCTATACAGGCATGGTGTCTGCAGGAGTATCGCTGAGTCAGCCTGCGTACCCCAAAAGAAAGAAGAGAAACCCAAGAAAGAAAGAAGAAATTTCTCTGTCTCAGATTTGTAAAAAAGGTCTGTAAAAAGTTTATGAAAGTATTTCACATCACAAAAATAATTTTTTTTCTTCAATCCACACGAGCACACAGACACCGCAGAATGGACTAACTAGTGTCCAACTCTGAACAGTGCATAACATCCCTAGGCCCCATACTGACTAGTGGTCCAACTCTGACAGTGTGTAACAATCCCTAGCACTAGACTGACTAGTGTCCAAGTCTGAACAGCATGGTACAATCCCTAGGCCCCAACGGACTCGTGTTCTAATAAATTCTGAACCATGTGGTACAATCCCTAGGCCCCAGACTGACTAGCGTCCAAGTCTGAACATGCCTAAATCCCTACGGCCCCAGACGGACTAGTGTCCCAGTCTGAAACAAGTGTGTACATCCCTATGGCCCCAGACTGGACTAGCGTCCAAGTCTGAACAGTGTTGCATAAATCCCTAGGGCCCCAGACGGACTAGTGTCCAAGTCTGAACAGTGTGTACAATCCCTAGGCCCCAGACTGACTAGTGTCCCAAGTCTGAACAGTGTGTACAATCCCTAGGCCCCAGACGGACTAGTGTCCAAGTCTGAACAGTGTGTACAATCCCTAGTCCCCAGACTGACTAGTGTCCAAGTCTGAACAGTGTGTACAATCCCTAGGCCCCCAGACGGACTAGTGTCCAAGTCTGACAGTGTGTAACAATCCCTAGGCCCCAGACTGACTAGTGTCCAACTCTGAACAGTGTGTACAACCCCTAGGTACCAGACTGACTATGTCCAAGTCTGAACAGTGTGTACCAACCTCGGCCCCAGACTGACTAGTGTCCAAGTCTGAAAGTGTGTACCACACCTAGGGCCCCAGACTGCGACTAAAATAGCCGGCTATGTCACAAACTGTGACAAAAAACAAAAACAAAAAACCAAAAACAACCTGTCACACACACAAAAAAGTGTGCAGTTTCCTGAACATCAGAGACAGGAAAATGGGGCCACAAAGGCAGAAACAGAAACAAACAAACAAAATGAATGCATGCTGAAGAGTCAAGAAGAAGGACAAAAAATGTCACGACAGTTGAACCCTTCTTCAACGGCACTGAAACACATGAGAGAGATGAATGCAGCTGCCATCCAACGCGGCTTCAACTGAGGAACTCCCCAATCTGGCCACTCTATCCACAAACATTATCAGAACACCCAATCAAAATTCAACTTTTATTCAAGAAGAGACTGAGACGGGGATTTCCCCACGATTTTACACAGAGAAGAAGAAAAGAAACCGCAGCACTTCTTTTCCTCCACCCCCAACCAGGGAGGTGTAAGATGGTAACCCACACACCACACACAGGACACTTGCCTTTCTTTTGGATATCGGCACTCCTTGTCCAGCTTAGCGGCGATGGGAACGAGCTCATTGTCGGCGAAGGTCGCGGCAGGTTTTGCGCAGCATTTCGTGCGTGTCCGGCAGGCTGGCCAAGCTGCTGATGCCTCGCACGGTGGACTGGTCCTGGACCACCCCACTGCATCCTGAAAGAGAAAAAAGGTCTGTGAATGAAGAACGTTGCACGATGTCCAATGTCTACGTCCATCTTCATGGCGTCCCTCCTTGTGCCTCAGATTCTGATGCTCCCTGTTTCAGCATTACTCTCAAGATGTCCAGCTTACTTTGTCATGTACTCCAGGCTTGTTCTGTTGCAACTCTCATTTCAGCAGCTCATATGGAGAAAAAACACTGCCGCCAGGCCACCCACTTACTAAGAACCTGCACTTCTGCTAAAAAAAAGTTCCCACTGTAAGCCACTCACCAAAGAAGAACCTCACTACTGCTAAAAAAAAAGAACCCACTGTAAAGCCACTCATCAAAGGAGAACCTGCAACTGCTGCTAAAAAAGAACCCGCTGTAAAGCCACTCATCAAAGGAGAACCTGCACTGCTGCTAAAAAGAACCCACTGTAAAGCCACCTCATCAAAGAACTGAACAGCTGTCTCTAGGGCCACACACAAAGAAAATGATACCATCACTAATGACTACCGAAACCATCATGAGTCTACCCCACAGAGACAAATATCATCAATGCTAGTTACGGCTGATAGGCCACCCATCAAGAACGACCACTTCTAAAAGCTATGAAGATGTTATGAGCCATCCATGAGAGCACTGTTGCTAGCTAGGAAGCCATTTTTGAGTCCAATCATACAAGAACTAGTGCTAGCTTAAAAGCCACCATGAGTTCATCTACTGGAGAAGACCTGAACTGTTTGCCTGCTGGCACAGCCACTATTAGCTACACATAAAAGAAGACCGCACGGCTGCTTGCTTTTAAAAAATAAAAGCAAGCAAAACAACTTATTGTGAGTCCATCTATCAGAGGGGGATTCTGCACTGCTCTTTGTTTTGAAAACAAACAAACCAACACACAAACAAACAAGCAAACAACTCATCGCAATATATCAGAAAAACCTGCACTGCTGCGAACTTCAAAACAACACAACACAAAGGAAAAACACATTGGCCAAATCCATCAGAGGCAAAACGATACTGCTGCCCTGATGATTCACAATTCCCTGGCTCAGGTGAAGCGGACATGGGGAATTTCTTCTCTGCGTTTGGCTGTGGGATGACAAGGAAGCAGACGTGACTCGGCACCGTCCCCAAGAGACTGGACGACTGTCAGTTAGCCCTGGGAAATCTGGCGCGGAGCTAATTAACAATGCGCCTGCAAGGGTGACACATGGCACAGTCTATGTTTCCAAAAACAGACCTCTTCTCTCCACCATGTGGAGTGCCTCTTTTTTTTTTCTTGCTGAACTTATTGGTACAGAGACTGAGACAGTCACATGGAAAAAATACTCCATCACTTCTCAGTGTGAAACTGTTACTGAAAACACTGTACATCATAACACACCCACACACAAAGGTCAGAGGTTCATAAGTCATAAAGCAGCACATTTTCAACAGCAAACCGCATAAAAACCTGACTGCACTAACACATGTTTTCGTTCTTTTCCCGGAGGGGCCTTATTTAATGCATAAGGTACAATATACTCACAATGGATCAAACGTCAAATAAATCCTTCAACGCTCAGGGATGAGCAGGAGCATGCGCGCAGGCACGCTACACATTCCGCCCATATCATGCATGCTCCATTCACATCATCTTCAAGGTTTTGGGGCCTTGATGCGTTTGTTTTAAAAGATAAAATCAAAGTACTCTCCCTTCCCTTCCCTTCCAACCCATACCACCCCAGGGTCACCCAGGAGCAAGGAGGAGGGTGTGGGGGGGGGGGGGGGGGGGGGGGGGGGGGGGGGGGGGGGTGGGGGGGGGGGGGGGGCAAGGAAGGGAATGGAGATGCAGGGGAAATGCAGGGATGGGAAGGGAGTGGAATGGCTAATGTGAAAATAATAAAATGAAAGAATTGTGAACTTCTGACAGTGGTTGGCAACTCAAAGTAATCCATCAAAAAAAGGGCATCACTGGTCCTTTCAACTTCATCTTTTTTTTTGCAACCCTTCACACATTTATGCATTTTCAGTGTTTTTTTAAATAGTTGAGTGCTGCATAAGCTGAACAGCTTGTCAAATTTTCCCGGGGGTTACTCCCATCAGTTTCTCAACCACAGATGAGCAAATGGGCAGTCTGTTCTCAACCACAGATGAGCAAATGGACAGTCTGTGTTCTCACCACAGATGATCAAATGGACATCCTGTTTCTCAACCACAGATGAAGCAAATGGACAGTCTGTTCTCAACCACAGAGGAACAAGTGGACAGTCTGTTTCTCAACACGGAACAAAGGCCCATTCCATGCCCTCTGCCTCTTCACTTGTCAGTGACAACCATCTCTCAACATGCCTGAATCGGGGTTTCTAAGCACCCTTAACACAAATCAAATATATGTTTCCATACAGACTAGTAGTAGGTGCTTTAACATTGTCAATGACCTTAGCCAGATGCTCCTCACAAGATTGTCGTTCTATATCCATGGGCTTGAGTTTACAATTCACTGTGAAGGTTTAAAACTGTCATAGGTACTTCACAACATTGGCATCTGATCTATGATATTCTCCCAAGATGTTCTGTACATTGTATATGTGGTGTGTGTGTGTGTGGTGGGTGTGTGTTGTGTGTGTTGTGTGTTGTGTGTGTGTGTATGTGTGTGGTGTGTGTGTTGTGTTGTGTTGAGGGTAAGTTGTCCTGTATTATGTATGTATGTTGTGTGTGTGTGTGTGTGTGTGTGTGTGTGTGGTGTGTGTGTTGTGAGTGTATGTCAGAGGTTTAAGCATGTGAGGGAGAGAGAGAGAGAAGCGAGAGAGCGAGAGAGTATGTGTGTGTTCGTGAATTTTGAGGGTTAAGTGTGTGTGTTGTGTGTGTGTGTGTGTGTGTGTGTGTGTGTGTGCGCACGCATGTGTGTTCGTTGTGGTGTGTGTTGTGTGCATGCGTGTGTGTAGTGTGTTTGTGTGTTTGCGTATGTGCGTGCATGTGTGTGTGTGTGTGTGTGTGTGTGTTGTGCCTGTGTGTGCATGTGCACAGTGTGATTAGCAGTAAGCACACAATCTGAGCACTATTCCACCCCCACCTCAGTGAAAAAAAGAGATCAGGCAAGGAACTAGAAAGATGGAAAGAAAGGACTGGAGACTGAAACAGGAAGACAGACAGAAGACACACACACCACACAAACTACACTGGCGTGTGACACCCTAAACTTTGAGATGTTTCCTTTCAAAATGGATGTGAACACGTGCAACATCTAAGATCAGAATTAAAAAGCATGATTCCATTTTGACACAGTCTTTAACTACGTGCACATCGCCGGCCAGACCATTGCAAACTATCTGCATCAACTTCACGAAAAAAAAAGGAGATACAATTGCGACATGTATTTTTAACATCAGACACATACAATACAAGGGAAAAAACATAAAGGTGAGAACTTGACGGTAAAGTTGACAGCAGCAACTATAAACTGAAAATCAACAGATGGTGCTTTGCAATATTACACACACACACACACACACACACACACACACCACACACATACACACCCAAGTACAATATGCTGATGATTTATGCATCTGGATGAATGTTACAATGAAAAGAAAAACATCAAAAAGGGAATTGAACTACATCAAGAAGATCTATCAAAGAGAGCTCAATCATATATTTACTTATATGGACGAAAATGGTCTGACTTTATCTACAGAGAGAAAACACATATGATTCTCTTTAATAATGGCAGCAATCCATCAGAGCGCTGCCGTCTTTCAAAATTGAAAATACAACTATTCAGTATAAAGATATCGTGAAATTTCTGGGTCTCTATCTTACACCAAAGTTGTCCTGGAATGCTCATATCAAGTACACAACAACATCGTTACCAAGGCAAGAAATGTTTAAATCTATTAAAGATTATAGCAAACAAGCCTGGGGACAAGATTGCAAAGTTTTGAAACATCTCTCTACGTCGCTGATTAGATCAAATTGTCCTATGGACAAAGAGGTATTTTTTTAGCGCCCCTAATATATTTACTTAAGAAACTTCAAGCATAGATTGCAAGGGTTATAGGCTTGCTCTTGGTGTGCCTTTTCACGCATCAACGCTTGGAACTTATAAAGAAATTGAGAATTGCCTTTGGACGAGTACCGAGTCTTGCATGCGCTAAATACGTTCTTAGAAGTTCAACAAGCAACAACTTTGCATTTGAGGAACAAAAATTACATCTGAAAATTCATTTCCTAAATGAGCTAAGCAGATATCATCATTGAACCAGTTGCCACTTACGTATCAGATCTACTCAAAAGGTCGGATATCATCCAAGTAATACTGACACAAATCAGCAGCCTCCCCTTGTCCTACTTGGGAGATGAATAAGCGCAGTTTGATATTAATTATACTGACATGAAGAAAAATGAGAATCCAAACATTATGAAAACTGAAGTCCAATTACATATACAGAACACTTATCCAAATCATTTAAAGATACATACAGATGGTTCACTCCTAGAAGATCACCGGGCAGGTTCAGCTTTTGTAATACCAGCGTTAAAAAAGGAAAGTCATACTACACTGGCAAAAATTGATCCATCTTACTGCTGAACTTATTGCTATTCTTATGGCTCTCAATTACATAGTTGATTTTCCCATTGAAGTTTTTTTCAAATCTTATTTTGTGTAGATTCTCAATCGGTACTCTATAGAAAAAGACCAAAAATTATCTTAGAAATCAGTCAATTAATTCATATCTTAACTTTAAAGGGACCAATGTTCCTTCTGCTGGGTTCCTTCACATCTTGGTTTTCTTCAAATGATGGGGCTGACAAAGTACCAAAAAGGGCGCAAGGCAAGGCACAGAATCCACTGAAATTCATGTTCCTTTATCCATTCAGGAGGGTTATCACTTGCTGGAACAAGCAGTATGGAGTAGAATTAAAGGCTATACCCTGAGAGAAAAGATAGACTCTCCAAGAATAAGTTTATTGATTCTCGTGGTTTGGATAACAAATCATATTTGAATCATACTGGCGTAATCAAATTCAGACAGATTAGTTTCGCTATCTTACAGGATAAAACTTAATGCGTTCATCACAAAATACAGCAAAAATGTCAGATGTTTATGTGGTGAACAAATTCTAGCAGCAGCATATCATTTTTTAATGTCAGAGGTTAAGACCTATCTTACCAGTGATTTCTGAAAATTGTATTGAAGGCGTTTTTCAAAAATGCTACTAGTTTGTTTAATATTGCGAAATGTTTACTTCATAGTCCTGTAGGACATTTGTTATAGACTAGTTGATTGTTTTTGTTTGTTAATGCTCATTTTTCTGATTTTTTTCCCTCCTAGCCAAAGAGATATAAATACATACACACACAATACGGTCCCCCTCCCCTCCTCCCTCCCGATCCCCCCCCGATCCCCCCCCCCCCCCCCCCCTCCCCCGTCTAATATCACTATGTGGATAGACGTTAAATTGAAGACAACAACAACAACAGAAGGACACGCAGTGGGTCAAGGAGCCGTTAAGACCTTGGCTTATCACAAGACACTCACAGACTCTCCCTATCTTTGCTCAACACTTCCAACTTCAGGTCGACCTGATCCCAAACAGGTCAATACCAGTCTTACACAAACTGTGAGAATCAGAGAAAGCAAGTTTTGGATTTGTCAATGACTGTATCGTATGATGTCACGATCATCTTTGTTGTTGTGTTTTTTTATTTGTTTGGTGGTGGTATAATCACAATCAAAATGCCCGAAGCACTTCAGTCATGTTCTTTGGTCTAAATAAATACAATCAAGCATCACACAAAGTCACGACTGCCTTTTCAAAAAACGAAATGACGTTCAGAGAGTCTTGAATTTGTTGGTCTTTTAACTCTCTTCAAATCGCACAGGTAAACCACCGTCTGTTTTCTTTTCTTTAGTTTTCTGAGCTGCGCAACCATCTTAGCCACAGTGCAATGTTTTGTTAGTCCATTGCATTTTTGGACTGATCAACTGTTTCCTCTGACAAACTTTGTTTACACTTTGTAAATGAAGTAAGATCTATACCACATACAGTTACCCATAAAGGCTCATAATTTATGAAGAGATGAACAGATGCAAACAAACAAACAAAAAAAAACAGCAAAAATAAAGTTTGACAATGAAAACCTGACTAGCACAGCACATCCAGAAATCAATAGGGTATCGCATTGAATTAAAGGCAGGGGTGGCTACCAGGTGCTCGTGGAGAGGGGGGAGGGAGGGGGGGGGGGAGATAAGGACTATCATGGGATGGACATAGTTGTGTTACGGTTGGTTTGATCAACACCTTGATAAGGACTATCTTAGGGTGAACATAGCGGTTTGTGTTATGGTTGGTTTGATCAACATGTTGATAAGGCTATCATGAGATGGACATAGTGGTTTGTGTTATGGTTGGTTTGATCAACACCTTGATAAGGACTATCATGAGATGGACATAGTGGTTTGTGTTATGGTTGGTTTGATCAACACCTTGATAAGGACTATCATGGGATGTACATAGAGGCACCCTCTGGAAGGGGCATTACAATAAGCATCATTGTCAGCAGACAGTGTAGAAGGCAAGGATGGAGAGGAAGGGGGCAGGGAAGAAGGGGGCGGGTGGGCTAGTAAATGGTGTTAGATTACAAATATATTGGATAAGAGAAAAAAGGCACCAATGAACATCACTGAAGTGACTCAGCACCAGTGCAGTGTCTCCTATGGCGGGTTGTCTCCTATTGACTTAACACTGAAGTCTGCTTGTGGTGGTGCTGGGGATGTGAAATATGATGAGCTTTGGTATGGTTGTGTATGGGATGGCATGGGACTAGGCTAAGACGAGATGGAAAACAACAAACAAACATGTACTGAACAAACGACTCTCAACAAGTGTATGTGTTCAATTACTGTACCATGCAGCAAAATTCAATGATTGGGTAGTTGACATTTGTGTTGTTGCTGTTGTTGTTTTAACATAAAAACAGCAGAAGAATCAATGTGAAAAAAAAAGGGGGGAGGGGGAAATGGGATGGGAAAGAGGTGTGGGGGAGAACAGAAGAAGAATGTCTAGAGATGTTTCAGCTTAAAGAAATATGAAACATCAACCCTCTCTACAACTACAAGTGGCTATTCGTATTCCCCATTACTGCAGACTTGCCAATGACTGTGTACAAAGTCTGATAGGAAATATCATGATCCTATTTGGGCAGTTTTTTTTTTTTTTTTTTGTCCTGGATCTGGAAAATACACTGTCAAATAAGCTATGACTGCTAGACACATTGGGGAATTTTGAGGCAGGATGCGCCATCATACATGCTGTGCTGTTCAGACTAGGCTGATATGGTCCCACCAACTGATCTAGGCTAGGCTTGTTCTAGTCTATAATTGTTCTTCACACAAAAAAAGTCTACACTGTCCACCTTTACTGCTTTTGTTGTTGTTGTTGCTACGATTTTTCATACAAAACTCATGCCAACATTATATTTAAATTTTGTTCTAAATATTACACTGGTTTTTTTTTGTTTTAAATGATAAATACAGCCTATCACCATTAATTCAATTTCATTTGCCCTGTTATGATGGCGGGCATTCAATAAAATGCTAGGGGCAAACAGTTCAACTGTTCATGCTGCCAAAGCTATATGCGTCACAGCACAAATCAAATACAAGCTGAAATTCAAGCTGTACTTTTTTTTTTTTTTTTAAACTGTGACACTGCATGGAAAATCATGGGTGTGTTGTGTTGCTTGCCCAGTTTAAGTTTAAACTAAAATATTTCATTTAGTGAATGCTAAATGTCACGAGGTGTTACCTCTGTTTTTCAGTGCACACATCTCAGCTTTACACTAATGAGTAATTCAGAGTCAGACAGATAACTGGAATTTTTTTTTTTTCTGTCTTGATGTTTTTTTTTCCTGTGAATAGTTGTCAATTATCTCTATACCTTGAAAACATTTACCCTCATTTTGTACAATTTGACCTTGATCCATGATTTTCGCATGCTACATGACATTGGGTGGTAAGCCTCATTCACCACTGTAATGCTGTCTTACATCTGAGTTTGAACTGAGGCCAGCAGAACAAGCCTAATAGTAGAGTAGAAGTTGAACGCATTGCTTTGGTAACATTCAGCTTCAAGGCTTGCAACTGCTGTAAAAGTGTAAAGAGACAGACTTCACAACGATCAGTAAACATTTAAACAAAAATCAAATTACATTAGTGATTACGACGTAATGAGAGAGACACTGACAACTGACTGATAATCTTTATTCTCAAGGGTAACAGATTTGATGCTTTTTTTCCCCCTTCCTTCAGGAGGTAAAGAACATTATTACCAAAATCGAAGAGAGAGAGAGAGAGAGAGAGATGAGAGAGAGAGAGAGATCTGAACTCCTTTTAAGTTTATAGCACGAGTTGCGTCGACTGCTGAACCTTATGCAAACAGTTCATCACAGAGAGCTCTCATATCCGACCATTAAAGACAAGACATCTCAAAATGAAAAAGTAGAACAACAACATACTCACTAAACGTTTCTATTAACCCTAAAGAACTGACGAATTTGAGACACACATTTCTATGTTGATAAAACATCTACCTCTTAAAGCTGAAGCGGCTTTGCGGAGAATGCAGTGCGGGCGAACGTCTTCAAACTTGCCATGTTGGATGGTCTGCTGCACAAAGCGAAAATGAATCGAGAGTGAATGCCGCTGATCAAAGGTCAGTAGTCCCAGTACTCCTGCTGAGCAACTTGGTGACGTTTGATCTGGAGTTACCTCTCATTACGGCCTATCTTGGCATTGTACCGTTCCAGCTCCGGCTCCAGGAAACAGTCAATCAAGTCAAGACGGGTCGTCCTCAGATATAATAAGGTTTTCCACCAGAGGAGACACTGCGCTGCTGCTAAGAGTCACTTTGATGGTGTTCAGTGATTCCCTGGGACACCACCTACCTAGTAACCCCCTGCAGGCATCAATATTGATTAGTCGCGGGGGCAGCAATGCCAGCTGGTAAAATTCACCGATTCTCTATGGCGAAACATGAAATCAGAAGAAAAGGGACCGAAAGGCCATCAGGCTTTATTCTAAGATCTCGAGAAAATTAGACAGGAAGAAACTGTAGGGTTAGCTTGGAGCAGAAGGTTTTTCAGAGAAGCCTTTTACAAAGTGTTTCTACTCAGTAAGGAGGGTGTGAGTGTGTGTACTGGGCCGCTACCAGGTCATGATTTCTACACGTCCATCTGCTTCCAGACAGTTTTTAGGCCTAGTGTTGCGCTGCCTTGATCATAGGTTGGAACTGCACTTTTAGGGTGGCCAGACTTCTCAAAGCCAAGTTACCCCTGTGATGGATGTCTGCCCTCATACCTTTTGCGCAGCGTTCGGAAATGCAAGCCTAGGCCTAATGAAGTTCACTTTTTCTTCCTTCTCGACAAGATCTAGTCTTTTTTCAGCTGCTTCTGCTGCTCTTCCAGAGGGCTCTGGTTCTCACCTTACTGCTGATGAAGAGCTGTTTCATGAGATCTTAGATAAAGGAACCTGTGAACCCCAATGCCCCATCCTATCTATGTTAAGGACTTAAGCCTGAAAGTCACATTCCCTCGAACTGCTGGCAAAACGGGCGTAGGTCTATTTTTCGGTTAACGACACGTGAGCTTCTTCCGTTCTGATGTCATGTGGCACGTTGAGATCAATCAAAATCAGCTGTTTTGATGATCCTGAATGGAGGACTATGTCTTGTCTCATGCCACTCTTCCTCATGATCGCTAGATCCCCCCCCTCCCTCCTTCCCCCCTCCCCTCCTCTCCCATTCTGGGAGGTCTGCTGTGTCCAAGCAGAGCAGTGAAAAAGATCCTCCGCCCTGCTTTTCCCCCTTTTCTTTTACTCTGTCCTGTCCCCAACACCCCCTTCACCCTCATAAACAACTTGAGGGCTGGCGGTCAATGACAGATCTATGGATGCAGTCTGGCGATGTGCCATCTTTCATTCCAGCTGAAACTTCTTTGGAGTGTGCTTTCTCACGTAGTCCATTCTACAGCTCCTGTTGATCCTAGTGGACTGCTTTCTGGGTTCTTTTGGCGACCTCTTCTTTCTTTCAGCTCTGTATTACTACGTCTTGCTTATCCCGATGCATTGACCACCACTTCATTTTCTTGATCCCAGTCCCACTGATCCAGTCTATTGTGTATTCCGGGAAAAAATTGTGCAGTCCATTAACACACCAGCTTCCAAACTGACCCAGGCTCAGTCTTGGCTTAACACGTATTCCTTGAACTTGCTTTCGCTGAAAAAACTACTCTGTTGATTTTGTTGAAAAACAGTGAAACGATGAAATTTGTTGAAAGATGATGAAACGATGGAATTTGTTGAAAGACAGTGAAACGATGAAATTTGTTGAAAGACGCTGAAACGATGGAATTTGTTGAAAGACGCTGAAACGATGGAATTTGTTGAAAGACGCTGAAACGATGGAATTTGTTGAAAGACGCTGAAACGATGGAATTTGTTGAAAGACGGTGAAACGATAGAATTTGTTGAAAGACGCTGAAACGATGGAATTTGTTGAAAGACGCTGAAAACGATGGAATTTGTTGAAAGACGCTGAAACGATGGAATTTGTTGAAAGACGCTGAAACGATGGGTTTGGGACCGAGAACCGTGGTCCCTCAAGGAACATTGTTTTTAAATTTGATAGTTGGCATACTCTCTCTCTCTCTCTCTCTCTCTCTCTCTCTCTCTCTCTCTCTCTCTCTCTCTCTCTCTCTCTCTCAAAAGGGTACTTTTGGCTGTTTGTTTGTTTGTTTTTAGTTCGGTGGTGTTTTTTTTTTTTCAATCATACCTTGGCACCACATAGGCTTATTTATCAGTTTGGAAAGCAACGATGAATAGTTTGGCTAAAAAAATATGTATTTGTGATTAGTTACTCACTGGGATATGCGTGAGAGAGAGAGAGAGAGAGAGAGAGAGAGAGAGGAGAGAGAGAGAGAGAGAGAGAGAGAGAGAGAGAGAGAGAGAGAGATTACCTACTAATAAGATTCAAAGACAATATTTCTTTGACTTCACTGTATTTTTTTTTTTTTTTCATTTATTTTATTTATTTTCATTATTAAGGCATGAACAACATTTTTTTCATTTTTAGAGAGTTGGAAAGTCAGCACCCTCGAGCCTTGTTGCACAAGATGGGTCATTTAACGTTTGTAGTGTAAGACCAAGCCCCTCCTTTACTCCTGGGAAAACGTGGGACTAACCATGGGCCACTTTGTCTGACATGGTCTTAGCTTTGTCTTTGTCTCGTCTCATGCATTCACACTTAACACACACACACACACACACACACACACACACACACACACACACACACCACCACACACATAATAATTTAAAAAAAAAACAAAAAGACTTTACGGTCTCAAACCACCGACATGTCTCAAACTCACAGAGATAGTCCCTGACTCGGGATGTTAGTCTCTCCCCTCGAGCCACCTTTGCAATCTGCGGTACGGGCAAACACGAAACTGCGGAAATACAGCCAATTGCGATCAGGTGTCCAAACAACGTTACAGCTAATTATCCAGCCCATCAATATCAGCACCCCGTCACAGAGCAGACGACACGAACTCGCCCGTCAAGTTCTTTGTGGGCCTATTTTTGATGAACAGGAATCCCTCATGCTTAAAGCCAGCTATCTAAGGAAATCATCCGAAAAAAATTTTAAAAACACACACACACAAACACGCTTCTCCTTCGTTATACCGATAGCCAATGTTGACTGCTGCTGCGAAGAAATTATTTAAATACAGGGAGAACATCGCCAGGGGTTGATACAAAACAGAGAGAGGAGCAATGGTTATTTCCCTTTGCAGGCTGAAAATGACAGACCAACAGTGCAACGGAATCCTCTGTATGTATGTTTGTTGTGTATGTATGTAGTTGCTTTTATGTAGTTGTGTATACATATTTTTCATGTGATAGACCAGCTGACTCGAACGACATCTTCTTTATACATGGCAGTACTGTCTTCTTCTCTCTCTCTCCTCTCTCTCTCTCTCTCTCTCTCTCATTTGAGTTTCATTCTGAAATGTTCTCAATGTTATAACGGATAAATGGCACAGAATAAATTACGCAAGATTCAGGTTGAGAACTTTAGGTTTTCATGTGAACACAGATGGTTTGAATGTGGAACATCCACAGAATCACCTTGTCCTGCATGTAGACACATTATTTGACGACAAAGAACACTCTCTGTTCCACTGTACTACATATGATAAAGTGCGGACAAATTGTTCATTTTTCCAGTTAAATATATACTGAAAGACAGGATGTCGCTATCGTGTTATCATCAGATGGCGAACTTGTAACTTAATCAATTGTGCGAAATTCATCGCGGAAGCCTTGAAAATTAGACAGATGAAGGATAGATAAAATCCCAAGATATGCATTTATACCGAGATCGCCCCAAACATAAATTGATAATATCATTTCATGGCATGTGCGGGGAGAATCCGTAAGATACAATGTCATCAATTTGATTGAGTGGGATGGTCAAGTCATATTCTTACAATGAACTGTTTTTTTTTTCCCTTTTTTTTTTCTTTTTTTCTTTACTTGATAGTTTATTTATTTACTCCTGTGTACGAGGACTATACGGAGATGTACGATTCTATTGTTTGTTTTTGCTAACCTTTGATTGATACACATGGGAATAAATGTGTAAAATCTGTTCGCAATATTTGTCCTGTTACCCTCCCCATTTGTTCAAAAAACCTTTTGGTAATGACGATAAATATCATAGTGTCAAAACTCTCGCTCTAATTCTCTCTCTTTCCTGTACGTGCGCATGGGCGCGCGCACGCTCACACACACACACGCGCACGCGCACGGCACGCACGCACGCACGCACGCGCCCCCCCCCCCCCCCCCACACACACACACATAAACACGCACACACACACACACATACACACACCACACACACACCAACCACACACACACACAACACACACACCCACACACACCACACAGTTTTGTGTGCTTAGTAGGATGCTGGAAAAATCTACAGACAATAGTCCCTCAGATATTTAAAAAAAGCTGTTTTGCCTAAAGTCACATGTGCTGCCCTCGGTATATTTGAGATCAGAACGTTGGCAATGAAGCTGGCGGGAATTACAATGCCGACGCAATGCCCACAAATCACCTTCGCGCAGAATAGGTAACTGGGTTTGCCAGATTTGTGTTCTCGTAGCATACTCAGTCCCTCCAATTTTGGCTCACGTGTTGATTGAATGGGTTCTCTATCTGGAATGGCCCTTATTTATCCAAGCCGGCAATGAAACAACAGCTCCCTCTACAACCACCGGAATTTATTCGAGTTACCACAAACTGTTGATAACAATTACACTAACGACAGAGAAATAAGCCATGATCACAACTAAAATCGACTCTACACGCAAATTGATCAGTGGTAATATGGTGGAAGTGGCGAGAATCGAATTAGGTACATCATAAATCTAGTAAAACGGAAGCGTGTCATAAACCCGACAGCCGTCTGAAGTTTGTAGACCCACCATAAACATGTTTTTTAGAACAAATTTCAGCGAGGGATGAGATGTTCAAGTAAGAGATTGGCTGCTTTCTGAATGGGGACTCCCCAACTCCATGGGGTCTTTGTCTAATGCGCTCTAGTACGTTTGGGCTCACATACCTCTTCTATGGAAGCAGCATGTTGAACTACCCTCGGTTCCTTTCCCTCTCAAGGAGGATCTCAATATCAACCCACATCACCCATTTGAAAAGCGTTTGAGGTTTGAAACAAAATACTCGCCGGATTGGGCCGTTTGTCATTTTTCGCAGTTATTCTGATAATACTATCATCTGGGAAAATGTCCACACAGGGGCACACACCACCACACACACCACACACACACACAACCGCCTCGCGCGACGAACCACATCGACCGACTATGCAGATAGGAGTGGTGGACGAGGAAAGAAGCGCCACGATCTGGCATCGAACTGAAAGTCGTCTGAACGGCAGGTATTGTCCGGTTAAATTTAGCTCACTGATGCTTAACTTTACTGAAAATATGATTGGTAGACGTCACTACAAAAATTCAGACTGATTTAAGCTGCGTGGAAACGCTAAAGAACACGATCACCGAAAGCATCTTTGGCTGTAATGTTTTACACCAAAAAGTACCACTGAGAAACTTTCTTTTTTGCTTTCTTTCTTTCTGCGTACGCATGCGGACACTGCTTGTATAGACATGCAGCGTGGAGTTTTGTGTGTATGACCGTTTTTACAAAAAAAATTTTTTTAATCCCGCCATTAAGGCAGCCGTACTCCATCTTCGGGAAAAGTGTAGTCTGCATGTGTACCGTGTCACCTCCGTCCCCCCCCCCCACTCCCCCCCCCCCCCCCCCCCCCCCCCCCCAATACCAACAGCCAAAACTGGTCTTCTCTTCCGAAAGTTGGTGATGGATCTGACGTGTTGCAAGATGTTGTGCGTGCGTTCACACACGGAACCGGTCGGTTTTATAGACTCATTCGAAGGACTGTATTGGGAATGGAGTCAGAACCAATGTTAACTCCGAGGGAAAGTCCCCCTGTACCGAAATTCGAACCCGCAACCCCAGGATCACGAGTCCGGCACTCTACCACCAACTGAGCTATACCGCAGTTTGCTGCAGGTGAAGTCTCGGTCATGAGTGTTCTGGGGTGCCGACGCAATTCTTTTGCCGTCTGCGGCTCCTCCGTTCTTTCCACTGTGCCTCTCTCCTCTGCTCTGCTCTGCTTGTTTGATGCCGGCCTGATGGTGGACCGCCAGCTGACCCTGTCTGTAGCTGCTGTTCTCGAGGTCTGCTGGGTCTAGAGGCTTCCTCCCCTCAGGTCACGCTTGCATACATCCTTGTAGCGTTGGGCGGGGTGTCCTGTGGGTCTGCAGCCAGCTCTCCGTGCAGCATGTCCTTTGGGATGCAACCGTTGTCCTCGCTACTACTGACATGGCCAAGCCAGCGCAGGCGTTTCTATGTCAGCATGGCGAACATGCTAGGCATCCCTGCCTGAGTCTAGACGTCCTTGTCAGTGATGCGGTCCTGCCAAGTGATGGCCAGGAGTCTTCTGAGGCAGCGCAGGTGGAAAGGCGTTCAGTCTGCGTTCTTGTCGAGAGTACAGGATCCATGCTTCGCTTCCGTATAGAAGAGTGCTCAGCACGCAGGCTCGGCATACTTTCAAGTTGGTATTTGACATTAGCACGGTGTTGTCCCAGACTCTCTTCTCCAGACGGGCCCATCGCTGTTGCAGCCTTGCCGATCCGCATACTTTGAGCTCGGCGTCCAAAGAGAGGTTGCTGGAGGATGGTGCAGTCCCAGGTAAGTAAAAAGTCGTGGACCACTTCAATGGTGTGATCGCCGATGGAGATGTGGGGAGTGCTGCTGACGTCTTTGGCCCATGATGTTTGTCTTTTTAAAGCTGATTGTGAGGCCGAACTCGGTGCAGGCATCAGCGAAGCAGGTGATGAGCCGTTGTAGCGCCTCCTCGGTGTGGGCAGTGAGGGCGGCGTTATCTGCAAACAGGGATCATCTCCCTGATGAGGACTTTCCGCACCTTCGTCTTTGCTCGAAGGAGAGCCAGATTGAAGAGGCTTCCATCACTCCTAGTGTGGAGGAAAGATGCCGTCTTCAGATTCTCGGGAATGCGTAACCCAACAGCAGGGGAGAGGTAGACGCCGAAAGCGTCGGTCGGAGCGAGCACGCACCCCTGTTTGACACCGCTTTTGATTGGGAAGGGGTCCGAAGATGAACCGACGTACAGTTCAGTGCCATTCATGTTGTCATGGAAGGACATGGTCATCGTCAGGAGCTTGGGGGGGACATCCAATCAAAGTCGAACGCTTTGGTCAGGTCGATGAAGGCGATGAACAAGGGTCGTCCCTGCAAGCGGCATTTCTCTTGTAGCTGCCTCAAGGAGATTATCATGTCGACCCCGCAGCTCTGAAGCCGCACTGTGCCTCTGGGTACCACACTCGTTCGGCGAGTAGCTTCAGCCTGTTGAGGACGACACGGGCGAAGGTTTTGCCAACAATGCTGAGGACGGATATTTCGCGACAGTTGTTGCAATCGCTGCGGTTCCCTTTGTTCTTGTATAGCGTGATGACGTTTGCATCACGCATGTGCTGGGGTATGGTCCCTTCCTCCCAACACTTTAGCAGAACCTCATGGAGGTGTGACTGAGGAGAGAAACTCTCCTTGCCGGTTTTGATGACTTCTGACGGAATGCCGTCGCAAGGCTA
>JADBJO010022907.1:7500-27253 GCA_016801955.1 Conus betulinus
AAAGATATCATAATAAATGATTGTTATTACTATTTTTTTTTTACATTTTTTTGCTGTTGTTGATATTGTTGTCATTATAATCATTATCATCGTCATTACTACTACTACTATTATAATGAGTATTATTATGATTATTATTATCATTGTTATATCAAATTATTGTTGCTGTTGCTATTGTTGTCGTCGTCGTCGTCGTCATCATCATCATCGCAATTATTGTTATATTATTATTATTATTATTATTATCATATTACTATGATTATCATTATTATCATCATCACCATCATTGTTAATGTTGTTGTTGTTATCACCATTACTAGTAGTAGTAGTAGTAGTAGTAGTAGTAGTAGTAGCAGTATCATCATCATCATTGTTAATGTTGTTGTTGTTGTTCACCATTACTATCATTGTTATGATTATATTATTTTTATTATTATTATCATTACTACTACTACTATTATTATTATTATTATTATTATTATTATTATTATAATTGTCATCATTATTATCATCATCATTGTTATTATTATTATTGATATCACCTTTCATTCTGATGTGAAGGTGGACACATGGCATCACGTGTTTGCAGGCAAATTTATACTGTACCTTCAGCTTGGCACAAAACATCAATATTCTGCTGAACATCACAACATTAGCATCCTTCCCATGAATTACAGAATGCTTTCCTTTAGTTCTCTTTTGGAAAATGAAAACGTTATCGTAATATGACTCTTTGTATGGGAAAACGACACAGTCGGAAATTCCAGACATTAAAACAGAATCCACCATTCAGCACATTACTTTGGACGCTTTCCGACATTCATTGTTGTTTATGGTCAGTTTTTAATTCTGGCATTCCTTATTGTGTCATGCATAATCGGTAATAATGATCTTGTCTAGCGTGCCAAACAGCAAACAGGTTTAACGGATATCGACAGGGAAGGATACTTGTTTGGAAACACCGGTAAGTCCACATGCCATTGAGGAGCCTCATGCTAATTAATCCTGTAGAATAATACACCTCTTTATGCAGATGGTTAGGGAGACCAGCAGGTGCGATTTCATCAGCGATGTGGAAGTTAAGGACCAGGAACTACATCTGGATGTGCACTTGGTAGACAAAAAGGAGATTTAGAAAAAAAAAAAAAAAAAATGTGGACCCAAATTCATCAATTGAAGAAAAAAAAACATCGTTGAAGAGAGTACTGGGATTTTGTGTTCTTGTAGTTCAAGATGGAGGCTGAGATAATAAGGTGAAAGAGACAGAGAGCGAAAGAGTGTGTGTGTGTGTGTGAGAGAGAGAGAGAGAGAGAGAGAGAGAGAGAGAGAGAGAGAGAGAGAGAGCAATCGAGAAAGAGAGAGCGAGAGAGTGAGAGAGAGAGCGAGCGAGAGAGAGAGAGAGAGAAGAGAGAGAGGAAGACAGAGAGAGAGAGAGAGAGAGAGAGAGAGAGAGAGAGAGAGCAGCGGCAGCGGCAGCAGCGGGTATGATCGGTTTTCGTTTTCTGATCATAAACGTGGCGTTGTCCATTCCCCCAAGCACGGAATCGGGAGGAGAAGACAGAGGATGTCAATTACCCGCCTGGCTCTCACGTGACAGGTCATTATCCCCCTGATGGAAGTTGCTGGCAGTTGAGCCACGTTTATTCTCGCCAACACGGGATTGGATTTGAAGGGCTGTCCCACTGCTGCCAATACCCCCGAGGCTGCACTTGTTAGTTGTTTATAAGTAAACTACTATTTCATATTCGTGGAACTTCGTAAACCAGCACTGTGTTTATAACACGGTTTCACGCCGGAGTGGGAGAACCTGTTGAAAGAGGGGGCGCTTTCGGCCTGAATTATCTACCATTTGTCATGCAAATGAGAATATATACGACAAATATGATATATGGGGAGAACCTGTTGAAAAAGGGGCACTTGCGATCTGAATCACCAACCATTTGTCATGCAAATGAGAATATATATTATACGACATTTATAATATCCAGCCGGATGAATAAAAATACTCTCTCTCTCTCTCTCTCTCTCTCTCTCTCTCTCTCTCTCTCTCTCTCTCTCTCTCTCTCTCTCTCTCTCTCTCTCTCTCTCTCTCTTGGTCACGTTTGCTGCAAAGAAATTAAAGTTGTAAGTTGACAACCTCGTTTGTCGAAGCATTTCGTAGCCGCCCCATTTGTTGAAAAAGTCTGCTGTGTCCAAACTGGTGTTTTATACTTCTAACATTCTAAATACATCTTAATGAATGTTAGCAAACCGCTAAGAGAAACGTTGACAAAACGAGTCACGAGACAAAACACACGACGCGTTTCGACCTCTTAGGTCTTCTCCAGGCAAGACACAAACAAATAGGACAATGAAAATGAACGAGTTTTTGTCACTTAGCTTTGATCTCTTCAGCGCAAGGTAGGCGTTGAAATACCTTTTTAAATAATACTAAATACTGTTCATTCGATCTCTTTCTCCGTCCGTCTCCAGTTGTCTAAATGTCTCTGGCTCTTACTGATTCTCTCTAACCTTTACTCATTTTACATTCTTCATCCTTGTCTCTTTGTTATTCGCATATCTTGTTCTTTTTAGTGACTCTCTGACCTTATTCAGTCTGAATAAAAATAAACATCAAGAAGGTTCATATTGGATTCGTATCCTTTCGTGTGGCGAGGTTGGCTGTCACTTTTGCAAACACACTGTTGGGACTAATCGATGTAATATGAGACACAACTATTTGGTTTCCACGTACAACTACTGCACAAAATCAGAATTGTTATCCCAGTCTGAGGAATGTAGGAATGATGAAGTCTGTCCAATGATTTTCAAATACTGCAGTGAAATCTGGTACACAGTAGAGAAGAGACAACGCGCAAAAAGAAGTTTGTGAAAACAAACTTTTCCACAGACAGATCAATATGCTACGCCCACGCGCACGTCCTTACATGCACAATCGTACAAAACACAAAGGACCGCACAGACACACACACACACACACACACACACACACACACCACACACACACACACACACACACACACACACACAGCACACAGACACACACACCCACACACACACACACACACACACAACACACACACGCACGCACACACGCACGCACGCACACACATACGCATACATGTACACACGTATACACAAACACGCGCGCGCGCGCGCATGCATGCATGCATGCATACGCACAGACGCGTGCGCGCACACATATACAAACACATGCATACACACACACACACGCGCGCGCGCGCGCGCGCCTCAATATTACATACATAATACACACACACAATACATACATACATGCATGCATGCATGCATACCTGTGTACATGCATACATACATACATACATACATAATACATACATACATACATACATAGCATACATACATACATACCTACATAACACCTTCATACAAACAAATACATACATTCATACATACAAGCATACATACATACATACATACGTACTTACGTGCGTACATACAAACCATACACACATACACGCATACATAACATACATACATACATACATACATACATACATACATACATACATACATACATACATACATACATACATACATACGTACGTACGTACGTACGTACGTACGTACGTACGTTTATACGTACATGATAAATACACGCGCGCGCTAAAAATAACAGCGTTTACCTACCTAAAGCAATACTTACCTTGATTACAACTATTTCAATGTTAATTGCAACATGAGGCGACAGCAGGCGGGAATCTAAACAAGTTTTAACAAGTATTAATAATAATTCCGCCAAACAGCGTGGACAAACAAATCACAAGACACAAAACACGACGCGTTTTGACCTCTTAGGTCTTCCTCAGGGAAGAGAAGAGAAGAGACAGACAACACAATTTGGGTAAAAGAGAAGAGAAGGATCACGAAAATAAAGGAAGACTGGGCTATCACTTATCTTTGTCAAAATTTCGGTGTAAGATGGGCATTGAATGCTGTTTATCTTGCAGGAAGAAGACCTAAGAGGTCGAAACGCGTCGAGTTTTGCCTTGTGATTCGTGTGTTAACCTTGATCGGCGGAGTTATCATTAATACTTTTCAAAATGTACAAATATTCAAACAGACAGACAGACAGACAGACAGACAGACAGAGAGAGAGAGAGAGAGAACGAGAGAGAGAGAGAGACAGAGACAGAGACAGAGACAGACAGACAGACAGACAGAGAGTAAATACCTCCAAACATTAACTGTTGAAATGCTGGAACAAGTATCAAGATAACACACACACACACACGCACGCACGCACGCACGCACGCACGCACGCACGCACGCACGCACGCACGCACGCACACACACACACACACACACACACACACACACCAACGTTGCACATACAAACGAATCCCAGTCAAATGTCAGGATCAGTTCACAACAAAATATTCGCTGGTGGTTTACGTGCAAATTTTCAATGGAATTCCAGGGCATTCATTAAACATTTTATCATTGAAGTTTGGGGATCAAAGGCTTTTCACACAGCAACACTCTAAACGATACTGAGCGACAGATAACTGTATCATGTAGGCAACTAAAGTATCACACAGCCAGTAATGGTATTGTGCAGGGTAAGGTAAAGTAATGTTGCTTATGGCCAAGCCGACCGCAAAGGGCCATATCAGGACTGCCACCACGTTGAAGTCAACTCACGAGTCATTCATTCACACAACTCTTTAAAATACATCTTCTAAAAAACCCACCCGATATTTTGTTTAAAAAAAATCCTTCCAATAAAATCTCAGATCCGAAGAAAAATGTTGATCTCCTTCAATAATTCAAAGATCGCATCAGGTGGAACATCTCTGACAAAGGTTTTCAATAGAATCTGCTGTAAAATGTGTGTGTGTCACATCATCATGCAAGTCCCAACGTTCTTAAAGAATATGTTTGATTGTGAGTGGCACATGACATGGAATGCACCTGTCGGAGGTTTTTTTTTTCACTCTTTAAAAGGCACGAATGAGTAAAATATGAATGGCTGGTGTGCCGCCGGCATAGAACCGTTTCTCCTTTACGACCGCCTGAGGTAGATGAGAGGAACTCTCTTTTACGTTTGGGCGGATCTGAAAAGAGTTTGTTATCCGTCTCTGTTATTCCAGTCGTCCTGCCAGAGGTCTCTGACATAATCAGAGATCAGAGAGCTTGCTCTGTTACAGTCAGGTTTTCATAGTAAAATTAGTATTCAGATGCTTCATAGATCGTTAAACACGTCTAGCATGTAGCGTGCCTCCGTTTTATGTTCCCATTCTGAACGGGTGTGTCCTGCCAGATTTTGCCATACCTGGCCTTTACTTTCTCGGATTCAAAAACGGATGTGTCCTGCCAGACTTTGCCATTCCTGGCTTTTACTTTCTCGGGTCTTCCAGCAGTCAGTCAGTGGTTTGCATTGAGGACGATTTACACCACCCTTCCCCAGAGCGGGGTCCAATAGTCCCTGGTCCCTCATTCAGATGTTGTATAAACCGCCCTCTAGGTCAGGATGGCACCCGCCTGTGGTCCGCATTGTCTCTCGAGGTCGGGTGGAAGTCTCAGCTGGTAGAGTGATGCTGCTGCCAGGAACTCACTCCTTCCCTCAGACAAGCTATGGACTTTTTTTTTTTGTTGTTGTTTTCAGGAAACCCGCTTCTCTTCTTGTCTTGGTTGCAGTCTATGCCCCACTCCCTCTGCCTGAAAGTGGGCTCTCACTCACTCACGCACACACACACACACACACACACACACACACACACACACCCACACACACACACACACACACAACACAACACACACACACGGAAACACGCGCACGGCACGCACCCACACAACACACACACCACACAACACACACACACACACACACACACACACACACACACCACACACACACACGGACACACCACGCACACACACACACACACCACACACACACACACAACGCACACGCACACACACCACACACACACACACACACAACACACACCCACACCTATCTGCCTGCTTTTTTTCGGAAAAGTACCTGAAAGTCCCTTGATTTGTGACATTGTTTTAGGACTTGTTTCAGAGTACCATAATAATTCTGTTTTCACGTTAAAAATGTTTAATGTTATTACCTGTTACGTCAAGCGTTCAATCTGATTTTTAGAAATGTTATTTAGCTTATGGTATCGGTTTGCAATTTTTATTCATGTTAACATTTTTTCTTTCGATTCCCATTCTGATCCTCATTTTTCCCTTCCTTTTTCTTTTTCTTTTTCCATTTATACTTCTTTCATCTCTTTCTATCTCACTGTTTCTCTATCTCTTTATCTCCTTCAGTTGCCTGTCTATCTCCACACACACACCCCCCCCCAACCCCTTCCTTCCTACTTTTCTACCTTGTTTATTCAGTTATTTTAGTTTGTCTAAAATCAACTCTTAATGCGTATAGACATTAAATTGAAGAACACACACACACACACACACACAACCCACACACACAACACACACACACACACACACACACATTTCACACACACCACACACACACACACTTACACACCTTAGAAACTCTCAGCAGGATGTTTGCCACTCTGCCTTGGGACATGCGTGGTGAACCGGCCTTCACCCCGTCCAGAGCTTCTCTGTGTCCGCAATGTGGGGGATCCCCCCACCCCACCCCACACCCCACCCCACCCCCCCACCCCCACCACCCCCACCCCAACACCTTCCTACCTTACCGGTCCACCATACCCTGATATACCACCATGAGATCTAGGGCAGAGCAGGATAACCACTCAGGAGTAAACTGCCCCCTCCCCCTCCCAAGGTTGATTCTCTCGGATCGCCCCCGACCCTGAGATTCCCCTGACACCCCAGACCCCCCCCCCCCCCCCCCCCCCCCCCCCCCCAAGACATGTGTTCTCAACTCCTTCGTGGCACACCATCTGAATGTTTTCTCACGACCACCTCTCTTCCCCAACAGTACAGAAACGCCGTGTAAACTACACAGGATCTTAGTACCGCATTGGGAACGGGACCATTCTGTTTTTGTCTCTATTCACCCACCTGCCCCTTCCTCTCCTCACCACCCCCCCCCCCCACCCACACCTCTCCTGCGAATGCCCTCCCCTCAACCCCCACCCCACTCACCCAGCGAAGGACAGAAAAAGGAAGAGCACGCCCTCAGAAATTGTTTTTTCGTTTGATTTTTTTTTCTTTTTCTTTTTTTTTTTTTTTTTTACTTACTTTTGAAACTCATATCTCAGCTTCACGTTTCTTCTTTCCACTTGCTGGCTATGATTTACTTTCCGTGGTGTGGGAATAATACACGCAGAATGATGAATGGTGGTCCATCTAAGATACTTTGGTAAGAAAAAAAAGACAGCCGCAGCCACAGTGCATCCCATGGTCCTGCTAGGGTATTCACCCTGCTGATGGGAAAGCCAGCTCTCAAGTAGGCGTGGGACATAATGGTTTTTGTTCACAATACACGGAAGACGACAGACGAGCAGACAAACAAGAGCTATGAGAAAAGCCCCAGGCATGCTGGTATTCAATATCCAAAGGATTAGGGGGTTGAGGGTGAGGGAGGGGTGGGGGAGGGGGGGTTGTTAATGGGCCTGTTTCGGGGTGTGGAGGGGGGGGGGGGGGGGGCCCACCCCCCTTTGTTTCATGGGGAGGGGGGGGGGGGGGCGCGTCTTTGGCGCCATTAGTTTTTGCCCACATTCAAAAAAAACTATTGAGGAGATTCAACAGTGTGTCATTCAATGGACGACAGTGAAACGGCATCAATTAAAATGGTGAAAATAAAAACAAATGTATCTTTGTTTTAAATAAAAAAACAGGTAATCAATAACGGTTCATTTTAACAAAAAATGAAAAAAAAACACAACGGGGGCATAAAAACAACCTCAAAAAAAAAAAAAACAAAAACTGCCTAGTCTTGCAATATAATACCAAATAAAAAAAAAAAACATCCCCCTCAGCAAAACGTCACCATAAACCAGCACCATGCCCCCCCCCCCCCCACCCACACCCCCCATCTGTGCTGTCTGTCCAACAAAACGTCCTCTCTGCACTGTCTCTGCCCCCCATCCTGCTTCTCGTCTCATCTCAAAAGAAAATAAAAATACATGTACAAAATATCGCTGTTTATTTTTATGTCTCGTCAAACAAAAAAAATTTTAGGCGCTCAAACAGAATATCTAAAAATCTCCTCTTCTCGCTTCAAATGGAAACCACACAAAAAACCTCCCAACTCTGCTGCCTCCCTCAACTCGATGCACCCGGGATCCTCTCGAGAATCACTTTCTAGTCATGCCATCGTACGTCTCAGTTGAAGAACGGCCGATCTTCACATGAATAAAGTGAACACGCACATTTGGTGGTCTCTCAGGCTTTTGTTTGTCTTTTGCAAGAGGTTTTCAATCACCGCATCTCCTCTCATCCAAAACTCTCTCTCTTCTCGAAATCTCTCGGGCGGCATGCGGCGTCAGACTCTCTTTAGCTGGAAGCATCTAGAAGATTAGCTGTCAGGACTAGTCATGCGGATTTACCATCATCATCTCCTCTAATGCTCATCACAATCACCATCATTGATCAGTCATCATATATCCTCGTCTCTTCCTCTCTCGCTGCCGTCGTCTGTCTGTAGGTCGCATATGTCCTGCTGCATGCCTCGTATATCCTTTCCTATCTCCTCTTCCATCCTCCGGATATCACACTCTCCTCTCTCAAATGAGGAAAAAACAGGAAAAAAGGCAAAATGAAGATAAATAGCGCTACTATCTCGAAGAGCTAGGACGAGTATAGCTTCTCATCTCTCTATCATGCTGCGTAGCATCACTCCTCGCTTCTCTTCTCTTCAATCTTCGTCACAATGAGCTCTCTCTCTCATCTCTTATTCTCCAGTATATCTCCTCTCTCTCCTCTCTCTCTGGACGTCTACTTCTCTATCTTTTCTGCGCTCAAATGATTGGGGTATGTCTGTGTTGTGTATGTGGAGTGGGTAAGCTGGTTATGTAGATGTGGCATGTATATTTTGCAGGAGTGCTGCTGCTTGTGTTGGAAGCATGCGCCGATTTTTTTAGTGTGTGGTGTGGTGTGTAGTAGTAGTAGTAGTAGTAGTTAGTAGTAGTAGCCGTATAGTACTTTCATTTTACGTCGTCTTTTCACAAAATATGTGATATTAGACAAGAGAGACGAGAGAGATGAGATCGAGTAGAGAGAGAGGTGTGTGTATGTGGTGGTGTGTGTTTGTGTGTGTTGTGTGTGTGTGTGTGTGTGTGCTGTGAGTGAGTGTATGGGTGTGGGGGGGGGGGGGGGGCGAGGGAGTGGAGTGGAAGAGGTGTGTCATGAAGCGAGGGTCATCACTTGACCATATTGGGGGCATTATTTTCTCTTAGACACTTGGCTGTCGGCTTGAAGACCATTCTTACGGTAGGCGCATTAAAGTGTTGTCCTCGCTCCTTGCTCCACTCTAAACGCGCACTTCGCATTTTAATTGGCATGGTGATTGATAGTCGGATATTGCAATAGCGGAGTGATGTTTGTTTACATCAAACTCGCGGGTGGGATCATGCGTCCAATTAATAAACTACGTTCTCTTCCGCTCCTCGCGTCCCTCCTCATGCAGGTCTCTCACTCTGCTCATTCTCGAATCCTCGTCTCTGCTCTCACTCTCTCTCTCCCTCCTCGGTCTCACTCATGCTCGTCTCTCTCTCCGCTATGGTCACTCTCTCCTCTCTCTTCTCTCTCCCTCTTCTCCTCCTCTCACCTCTCTCTCTCCTCTCTCCCTCTCTCTCACTCTCTCTCTCTCCCTCAGCTCTCATCTCCCCCTGGCTCTCCCCCGTCTCTCTCTCGCTCTCCTGCTCATCTCGTCTCTCTCTCTCTCTCAAAATACTGTCTTTTTCATCGCTACAAAGGGAGATAATAGAAGTGCCGCTGCCTTACTCTCTTCCTCATTTTGTTTCCAGCCCCCCCCCCCCACAACAATGAAATCCTAAGCATCAGGTCCACTGCACAGTTGACCCGCGCATCATACATACAGGCCCAGCAAGAAGTTTACACTGCCCTAGCTCAAATAGGATAAAAAAAAATCGAAAAATGTTTTTTTGTGTGTGAATGACAACAGAAGGACAGAGAACAGGCTGTACCTTCGTGGCTTGCCCCCCCTCCCAGCCCGCCCACGGGATACCACCCCACACACTCATTCACACACACACACAAAAAGGAAGTATGGCGTTAAAAAAAAAATCAAGTTATCTTCATCACAATTTTCTTAGTTATAACTTTCGTGGCATTGCGGACATCCTATCGTCAAAGCTGATCAGTAGTCCAGCCTTTCATCAGAAGTCCATTAATGATCACAGAAGGCGTCTATCGCGTGTGTAAAGATACTGATGGAATGGGAAAGGCAAGTCGAGGGGCTGGGCAAATAAAATCGAGGATAAATGAACAAAGAACCAAACTGCAACCTGGACAAAACATGTAACGAATGAAATATTCAGCTGAATACGTCATGGGAATCTTCCATGAATTTGTTACAATTACGCGTTTAGTTACAGGATTCAATATGATTTAGATATATAATACCGCGCCACATCAGAATCCATCAGAAACACACCATTGAGTCTGGTTTCAGTTGTGTCATTAGTCGTGTGAGTAGTCCTACCTCAAGGCTTTGACTCGCAGAGAAACAGGGACGGGAATCCACATATTCTGATTTTGACACTTTTGTCTGCTTTAGGGCAACTAATGTCTCGGTGTCCATATCTCTCTCAGACCCAAGTTAACAACAGAATGCATTATAGAAGAAGGACGCGGGACATGATTCTTGAGTCTCGGAACTAAACGCTTTTGTGTGGACCACCTGTGTGGGGGTCAGGTCTTCATTAAGGAGTTCTCTCATCAGATGAAATTTGCTGCATCTCATGTTTCGTGGGCAACCTCAGTTTGGATTTCCTCTTCACCTCAGTATCTGTGTGTCCAACTCTGTCAGTTATTTGTGACCGGTGTAACAGCCCGTTCTTATTCCACGTCTGGAACTTACCCCAGGGTAAGTCTGGGCTAGTCTGCTTTTACCCAGGGGGCATTCTATGACTAGTTAGAAACTTACCCCTCCCCCCTAGTTGGAACTTACTCCTCCCCCACCCCCATCCCCCCACCGCCACCCCCCGAGGGGTTAAGTTTTGGGCTAGCCTGGAGTTACCCCCCCCCCCTCCCCTCCCCAAAGGGTCAGTCTAGGACTATTTAGATTCTTCTCTCCACCTTACCCGGCCCTTCAAACAAGAGAGGGTTATTCAGGGGTTTTCGTCTGCCTTTTCCCACACACGCACACACACCACACACACACACACACACACACACACACCCGCCTTGGAAAGAAAATTTGGGTTAGGCTGCTATTTACAACCCCCTCTTCCATTTCCTATAGACAGTCAGTTGGGTTTTAGACAAAGTGTAGTTCTAGACTCTCTCAATAGATGGCCCCAGAGTGTGTTGTGTGTGGGGGGGGGGGGGGGGGAGGGGGGAGAGGTAAGAGCGGGCTGTTACACCGGGTGGGGGGATCAGCTATGGGGGAATGTTGGTGGACAGGCGCAGTGTCTGTCTAGTCTGGTCAGTGTTGGTTCTGATGCGGAGGGCATGTCGCAACAGGCCACAGGGTTATACTGAAGTGACGAGGCTACAATGCAGTGTCCTCTGTTAGCACTAGTCTCCATGGCGATTTGTTATTGATATTATCGGGGTGGCGTGTTTGTTAGTGCTGAGACTCTGGCACAACAGGCGACCTGCAGTTATTTCAGTATGGAGACAGCGGGGGCTAGCAGGAACAATCCGACTAACAGGACTTGGCAGTTGTGGCTGCAAAAAAAAAAAAAAAAAAAAAAAAAAAAAAAAAAGAAACAAACATAGACACAAAATCTACGGGACTGTATACTTTGTATTGTGTGTTCATTTGTATTTTTGGCCCTCAAGCAGATTCGTAAATAAATGGCCTGTGCAATACAATCAGCATGAACTAAGTTTCTGTTCAAAATAATCAAGAAACAAAAAAAAAAAAGAAGCAAACCGCTCATAGTTTAAATGAAACGAATGGCAGACATCTATTACACGTGTGCAATGACAGAAAATAATGACACAACCACATGATAACGTAATCCATGGCATTTCTCCCCCCCCCCCCCCCCACCACCCCCCCCCCCCACCCCCACCCCACGTAAGAAAATGAAGGTTTAGTAATGGTTTAACTTCTAAATACGATGATTTCTGGAAGTCGTCCCAGCCCATCGTGCATCACATTCGCCCCCAGTCAATATCAACACTAAGAAGATTTAATGATGCATGAATACATGAACCATAATCGATGACGATAGCTTCAGCTCTTTTGAAAATGAATGTCTGACGAACCGAAAATTATTTTGCTGCAACCACACGTCAGTGTTTTCCTTGTTCTGTTTTGTGTGTGTGTGTGTGTGTGTGTGTGTGTGTGTGTGCGTGCGTGCGTGCGTGCGTGCGTGCGTGCGTGCGTGCGTGCGTGGCGTGCGTGAGTGTGTGTGTGTGTGTGTGTGTGTGTGTGTGTGTGTGTGTGTGTGTGTGTGTGTGTGTGTGTGTGTGTGTGTGTGTGTGTGTGTGTGTCAGTACAACTTTGAGTTAATCTGACAATAAATGGTTGGTTTCAGGTCAGCCAGTTAGAGTGTGAGAGTGTGTGTGTGTGTGTGTGTGTGTTGTGCGTGCGTGCGGGCGTGCGTGCGTGCGTGCGTGCGTGCGTGCGTGCGTGCGTGCGTGCGTGCGTGGTGTTGTGTGTGTGGTGTGGTGTGTGTGTTTTCAGATGATGGCACTGGATGTGTACTTTGTAAGACTAGCTCAGCCAGACTCTGGCTCAGGTATAACTGCACAGTGGTGTGTTATGTCAATGTGGCAGCACTTACACGATCGCAAATACTGCACGTGGATTACACACCTGATATGAACATCATTATCAATATGCAACTTGACACCCCTATATAGCTTTTTTTTTTAATTCCAGACACACTCAAGAAGGGACTCTTTGAGAGCAGTGGATTCCTTCCTGTGAGACAGGACAAATCCTGCCAAACCATTCACCACCATCTCACTTGTCCATCCTCTCTCTCTCTCCTGTCCCCCTCTCTCTCTCTACTCTCTCTCTCTCTATCTCTCTCTCTCAGAAGGCTTTTTCAGCAAAAAAAAAACAGTCCCAAGAACAATGATCTAGGAGATGAGGGCTAAAGGTCAATAACCCGGTGGGCTTGCTCGTCCGTAAGGATTCCTCCGAATGATGCGAATTTTGTATCTGGCAGACTGTGCGACTTATTTCCTCGCTAACCAATCCAAGGGCCGCCTGTTACGACCGTCTACATCTCTTCAGGGCAAAGCGTGGTAGATCGACTTCCCGACGGCACCCACGCGGTGTTTTCTTCGTCGTTTCGTTCTGGTCAGTGCCTTGAGCTCACGTGCCGACGGTCTACCCCGGGGGGAGAAGAAAAAATTGAATGGCGTCGCTTCTTGTCTCACGCATCACAAAGAAGCGGATCCCTGGGGCTGGTTTAATACAGATGAGGACAGAGGTTTTTGGAAGCGAGGGAATGGTTGGGGTCATATGATGTTCTGGAATAAGAAAAAGGCTCTCGCTGAGACACTGGCACAGACATCGAAAAGGATGGTGGGGCACTGTGGCTGACTTGTTGCCTCCTGGGCATGGAAGCTGGAAAAACATCAATCTAAAAATCATTTCTCTCCCCACCCCCCCTTTTCACTCTAGTTCTCCTCCACTTGCTCCATCCCCCCCCCCCCCCCCCCCCACCCCGCCTCCTTACGTTCCATTTTACCACTCCCACCCGTATCTCCCCTGTTTCCAGCCTCCTTCCACCTAAAACGTATGTATCGGTGTCCAGACTTTTCCATACACTAGTCGCTAAGCAGTGATTGTTGAGATGGAGTGGATTTTTCTTCGTCTCAATAATCATCATTTGGTTCGGGTGGAAACATGTCTGGCTTTCGACATAGTAGCCAATGCAGATTGAAATTTTTTTTTAAACTGCTCCTGTCTGCTTTATGAGGCGAATCAGACTTCACGTGGAGAAATACAAAATCTTTCTAAGTTTTGTTTCATCGAAGAAGTGGTAGCTTCGACATTCCACGGAGAGCTCTCAGTATCAGGCCGCTGTAGGGCAACCTACTAGAGGAACCACTGCACTTCTACAAAGTCATCTGGGTGGTGGTCAGTGATGACTTTTGATGGTGAAGCACTGTACTTCTACAAAGTCATCTGGGGGGTGGTCAATGATGACTTTTGATGGTGAAGCATTGCTCTTCTACAAAGTCATCTGGGGGGTGGTCAATGATGACTTTTAATGGTGAAGCATTGCACACTTCTTCTACAAAGTCATCTGGGGGTGGTCAGTGATGACTTTTGATGGTGAAGCATTGCACGTCTACAAAGTCATCTGAAGGGTGGTCAGCCTTGATGACTTTTGATGGTGAAGCATTGCACGTCTACAAAGTCATCTGTGGGGGGTGGGGTCAATGATGCCTGTTGATACAAAGTGGGGATCGTTTGTTATGTCCTTACTGACGACAAAATTTGCCTGGAGTTGCATCAGGCTCTAGATAAAGTCCTCGTACAACTGGAGCCACACATTTTTGTTTGATGATCCCCCTCTAGGCAGTATATAATGAGCTTGAAATGTAACAAAACGGAAGAAACGTTGGATCGGAAATTGTTCTATATAATTTTGAAAGTATAAAGAGAAGAAATAAACACTTTGTGCCTACCTGCAAATCCAATAAAAAAAATAAATGGATGTAGGAGAGAGAGAGAGAGAGAGAGAGAGAGAGAGAGAGAGAGAGAGAGATCAGTTTTGATGTATGATTTACATCACTGACTTGGTCAGCAGTGCCGTTGGATTCTGTTTTTGTTTGTTTGTTTTGTTTGGGTTTTTTTGTTTTTTTGTTTTTTTTTTAACCTTTGGTGAGAATACAAGAGAATTATAGACGATAATAAGTATTTCCATTTGATGCTAAGGCGAGAACCGACATCCCTGGCAAGTGTCCCACTAATAAAACTGAAACAGCAGACGAAAAGCCTCTGGTCAGACAATATGAATGGCTATGGATTCATGATAGATTATGGCTGTGCCCACTCGCTGCTAGAGAAGGATGCCATGTGTATGAAATAACGCCATCTTGTTTCTGTACTCTCACACCCTCTCCTCCTCCTCCTCTTCTCTTTTCGTTGATCTTTGCCAAGTCACTGTTGCACTGACAGAGGAATTGTTAGCCTGCACTTGTTTGGTTTTTTTTTCTCTCTCTTTTATCTAAATCTTGTGTTCAGCTTATCATTGTTTGAACCGTCAGTGGGTGATTGTATACCTTAGGAGGCTCCATTGAAAGTTGTTTTTCTGCACATTTCTAAGCTGCTGACAGTTGCTGATGCGACTGACTGTGCTTGGATTATATATAAACAGTGGAGCTGAAAGTGAGAGCCACTGTTTGTTACTTTTTTTTTTTACCGCTCCCTTGCATCTTTAAATCGATTCTGACGCATAGGCTGTCAAAGATCTCCCACTGAATGTCGTATTCTTTAACTTTTGAGCAACTTATTTCTGTAAAATGCGCTCGTCTCATTTTGCTTTTCTACCCTTTATTGGCTGATTTAGGGTGTGTAATTAGAGTACACAGAATAACAGACTTTCGTCTATCTCCATTTGCTACTAAGGATGAACCAAACAAATATTTGTATCCTACAGATGTATTCGCATCAGCAGACGAAAGGCCTAATGCCAGGCACATGAACTGCAAACCGAGCAATTGTTCTCTATAGGTTGTAATGCAAGTCTAGCGCTCTCTGTTTCATCGTGTATTCTTTCTGTCATAACTAACTCTCCCTTTCAACTGGTCAAAAGATATTTGTCATGTTATCATAGTTATGATAAAAAATTGTTAGCTAGCTTGCACTAGTTCTTCCGCCCCTCCCCTCCTTAAATTTTGTTCTAAGTATTTTTTCAGAACACATACATTTCTCTCTCTCTCTCTCTAAATATATATATATATATACATGTGTGTGTGTGTGTGTGTGTTTTCCAGGAACGTGTTTTGCAAGTTAATAAAAAAAGGTGTACAGTATGAATCAACGGAGCAGATATAGAAGAATCATTGTACGTATTTTGTGTTCCGGTAGGATACAGTTTTGAAATGAAACCTACTCTGCAACCGCGCATAACTGCTAATACGTGTGTGTGTGTGTGTTGCTTTTTTATGTTTGAATAAATGAATGAATGCATGACGATTTATTGTGTGAAGCTTAACAAGCCCATTCACAAGGCTGGGGGGCTGGGGGACTGACTGACTGACTGTACAGACACACAATTAAGTAATAAACATCACCAAAACAATACAAGGAATTACTTTCGCGACCGGATCCCAGATCACAGAATTGTATAGAGCGTTAAAAAATTAAAACAACCATAACACAGGTAACTGTCAACTGGATTTTCCAGATGTTCATCACATCAGTGCAATCATTACGAAGGATTGTCAGGATTTCGGTTTTCCACCTCTGCGCTACATGTAGTGCTGCCTTTCAACCTCTTCCTGCAGTTCCGACAGGCGATCATTCATATTCCTTGCCGTTTCAACTTCCACGCACAGCATTAGGTCTGAGATTGTGGTGAGATTTCTGCTTGGTGTGTCTGTGTTGTAAACACCAGTGGTATCTGCATAATCCCTGCTACTGTCTGTATATGACACTGATTTTGCTGCGGCAACAAATGTTTGGATTACTTGCTGCGTAGATTCAGCTGCAGACTAATCATCTTCACAAAATACACCACAGTTATCAACATCGTCTTCATTAACACATAGCTTTTTCTTTTTTTTTTTTTTAAACATCTGTGTCAGATAGCAGGTCTAAATTGTAAATTACTGTCACTGACTCACTGTCTGTGTCGCACGCTTTTTATCTAAAGTACGATCTGAGAGACAGACAGACAGACAGAACGAGAGAGAGAGAGAGACAGACAGAACAGACAGACAGACAAGCACACACACACACACACACACACACACACACACACACACACACACACACACACACACACACACGGACGGACGGACGGACGGACGGGACGGACGGACGGGCAGACAGATACATACACAGACACACAGACAGACGGACAGACATACAGACAGCAGCAGTAGTTTCTTTCTTTTTTTTCTCCTCGACAACAGCAAGCTTCATTTGATTTCTTGCGCATGCCCGTAATCAAATCAACGACAACCAAAGAAACCAGACCTGACACAATCTGTATAGTAGTACTTCACCTGAAACCGCCAACACCCGTTTCTCCCCCCCCCCCCCCCCCCCCCCCCCCCCAAACCAGTTCAACCTCACCCTCCTGTCAATCCTCATGTTCACTGGCGCACACAGCTAGTTTCTCGCAATAGTCTTTGATTGCCTGGAGTGCTTGGACATGTCCACCAGTATCACAGACGGCCACACACTCTTCGGAATTTCTTGCTGTCAGACGTTGGTCTGTTCAGATTGCCAACAGAGTGGTTGGTTGTCGGTGCGTCTTCGTGCCTCATTTTCCATGTCTTTCCACAGACTCAGGTTTCGGCAACATGTTCAATGCTGGAACAACCATATTTAGTGCAGATGCTTCTCTGTTGATGTTGTTGTTGTTGTTGTTGTTGTTGTCGTTTGTTCGTTGTTGTTTTGTGTTTTCATTCTGTCACTACCACTTCGCACGTACGTTTGTGTGTGTGTGTGTGTGTGTGTGTGTGTGTGTGTGTGTGTGTGTGTGTTGTGTGTGTGTGTGTGTCTGTCTGCTGTTTCTCTGTCTGTCTGTGTCTGTCTGTATGTCTGTTTATCTTTCAGTCTGTCCGCCGTCCTGTCTGTATGTATGTGAGGAGGTGTATGTATGCCTCGGTATGTTTTGTATTGAGAGCTGTGTGTGTGTGTGTGTGTGTGTGTGTGTGTGTGTGTGTGTGTGTGTGTGTGTGTGCGTGTGTGTGTGTGTGCGTGTATGTGTGTGTCTTTGTGGTTTTTATGTGCTGTTGTCTCACGAACTGCTAAATCTGATTTTAAACGTAGTTATCTTACGCCATCAGTGAGATTTTCTTTGTGTTGGCATCAGTTCATTCGTTTGGTATTGTTTCTGCTGTTTTCAGTTGTGTTTGCTATGATCGATTATGCTGGTGAATTTGATTGATCATAGGAGTTGATAATTTCTGCAAAACGCCTGATTTTTCACTATATTCTATGAAGACATAGCCACGACTAGACCTTGTCTCTCTTCATAGCTTAGAGAGTATAGTATCAGCTGCACATTTGGACTTGGGTTGAAAAAGAAAAGAGAAGAAAATGGACCTGATGTCAAATGAACGTAGACAACGGGTTTCTAGATAGATTGTTAACACTATGTATAGTTTCAGAATCACTAAATTCCTCTTTTATAGTTTTCCTTCTTGCTGCCTCACTATATCATGACATGGATTCTAACGGCACGTCCATCGAACGGAGATGTCCTACTGGTTAGGTCTGTTCTGGCATTGAAAAAATATGAAAGATACATTTGAAAGAAAGTGTTCATGATTAAAATAGTAAGAAAGGCCGACAGCCAAAGCAATTACACTCGTTGTTTTGTAGTTTTCTAACCTGCCTGCTAGAAACCTTTACATTTTTCATGTGAAAGAGATGGCGTCCAATACAGTGTTTACCAGCTTGTTCTTCCTCTTTTTTTTCCTGCTGCCAATTCGCCCCCCCCCTCCCCCCCCTCCCCCCCCCCCCCCCCCCCCCCCCCCCCCCCCCCCCTTCTTCTCCTGCTTCTCGTTCTCTCCCGCTTGTGCATGTGCAACGTTCATTGTGTTGTTTGTTTTTTTTTAACTTCTTTTTCCTTCTTTTTTTTCTGTCAATATATTTGTTTCCCTGTTCTCATTGCTTTATTTCATTTTTTTTCTCTAGTCTTTTTTTTTTTCTTTTCATCTTCCTTCATTTCTTTCTGTCTTCTTTAACCTCTTCCGCTGCTGATTTTTTTCCTCTCGTATTCCTCTGGCGTAACAAGTGTGCGCGCGCCGCTCCCCGACATGGGAGGGGGGGGGAGGGGGTGGGGGGGGGGGGGGGGGGGGGGAGGGGAGGCCGGCGGCGGTCGGTTATTTATTTATTTTTGTTTCCTTTTCTTAGTTGTCTGCCCTGCGTGCAGTAAATCTCGAGTTTCTGATTAATAACTGACAATGAGTGAAAGGGGGCACAACCATTTTTGTTTTAACCTGACTTATCTTGTTTTTCTTCATGTGTCCCTCTTTCTGCTGGGCTGTCCTTCTCGTTCTATTTGTTTTGTCTCTTTGCTTCACCCTCTGTTGGTAGGGTTTGGGTTTCATCTCTTGCTCTCGTGCTTGGCCTTTTCGGGCCGCTTTTTTTTTTCCGCTTCTTCTTCTTCTCGTTTCTTGTTCTGGTGGTTGTCTGCTCGTGGTTTCTGTTTGTTGCTCCTTATCTGGAGTAAAAAATTGTCGTTTGTTATCTACTGCTGTTTTGGTTGTTGGCTCTTCTTCTTTTTCTTCTTCTTCTTCTTCTTACTTTCTGCTACTTCTTGCCTTCCTGCTTCTCTTCTTCTTCTTCTTCTTCTTCTTCTTCATCTTCTTCTTGCTTCTTCTTTCTTCTTCTCCTCCTGCCTCCTCCTCCTGTGCTTTTTCTTCGCTCGTCCATCATTCGCTCTTGCCTCCTCCTCTCCTTCTCCTCCTACTC
>JADBJO010022908.1:0-27252 GCA_016801955.1 Conus betulinus
TTTGACTGTGTGGATTGGCAAGATTTTGTTCAGAGGAACTCTGGTTCATGGCCAAACTGAGCAAAAGCCGATATCCTGTTCTTTTCCATCCCCCTTTCTTTCCATGATTTGGGGGTAGGGTGCTAGTAAGAAAGTAAAATCTTGAAAACAGACAAGTTGGTTGTGTGCGCTTTCGCTTCTTGTCATTTTCCTTCGAATGTAATGGTGTGCACAATTTTACCAAGCTGCATTGTTGATAACTGTGACGATTATTTAGCTGTGAGTTACAAGTCCAAACTTTGTGGAAGGGGCATGTCTTGACCGACCTAGGTCCACACACCCAACAAGCAAACGGGAAATGCATGATGCATACACCAGAAAATAAAACAGAAAAAGATAAGTGTTTGACAAAGAATGACCAGTGCATGACTGAAAATGATGTTACCAAGTCACCCCCATCCAAGGAATCGACAAAAATCCATGGGCAAAACAAAGTTGGAAATCGCGAATGGCGTGGATGATTCAGAGACAAAACAGACTGGCACACAAACTTTGGTGCCTGGCCAGAATATCCACATTGTTGGTGTGTGACGGCATCCTGTGTGGTAGTATGTTGAAGTTTCACACCCAAGCGGGAAGAAAATCATTGACTTCCCAAACAAATTATCCAGCATACTTTAAAGCATGTGTGCTGCAGTCATCTACGACTTGATCTTGAGTGAGCTAACCCCACCACCACAACTTGTATCCAGTACAAAAACAGAGAGTGGACCATATCAACAAGATTAAAGACCATTAGTGCTGTTGCTTTTTTATTTGTTTGTTTGTTTTTTCTTGGCTCAGGTCTGATTTATCTCTTCGTAGACTGTTAACTGATTGGAGCTGTCCATGTTGTCATATTTTTTTGTTATAATCAAATACGAATATAGTTTCAATATGTTGTCTACATTTTTTTTTCAGTTAACAGCTTACATAGCCACACACACAGAGTCCATCAGTCCATGTGCTTTTAAAAAAATGCTTTAAAACAACATGTTATTTATGAATGATTAAGTGGTTCACATCCTTGACAATGTGCCATAAAAAGGAGTTTTAAGGATTTGTGTCTTGTTTTCATAAACATTTTAGGGTTGTTAGGATGCCTGCATTTTCAACTGCAGGAGTGCCAGGATGGGGTACCGTTTCATTTCAGGGTTGTAGACCCCCTCACACCCCCTTGCCCCACTTGCCAGAATCAAAAAAATGTTATCCCTCTTCCTCAGTTCCCCATCACAAGCGCATCATCTTCCGTTTTTTTTTTTTTTTTTTTTTTTTTTGTGACATTTATGATTGTCATATTCCATCATCTACTTCGCCATCATAATGGATCATATGTGTTCTGCGCATTGAAAACTATGTCCTGTGTATGTATGTAATCCGTTCCATGTGTGGTGTAATAATGTTTGCCTGTTTACTGATTTGTCTTTAATTTCCCTGTGGAAGTTGGCAATGGAATCGGATACAAGGTTTGAGTTTTAACTGATATAGTGGTAGGATTCAAGAAGGGACATGGAGATTTCCCGATGACATGAGGTTTATGTGTGATGGTAACGATCGAGAGATTGTAAATGAACATTAGGATTGTGTGTGTGGTGTAAAGATTATAAAAAGATTTTGTACATTTGGATTGTGCATGATGTAAGGATAGGAGATTGTAACAGTAGACTTGTGTGGGTATGATGTAGGGGACATGGAGATTATAACTGTAGGATTGTGTGTGGTATGATGTAAGACATGGAGATTATATAACTGTAGGATTGTGTGGGTATGATGTAAAGGACATGGAGATTATAACTGTAGGATTGTGTGGGTATGATGTAAGGATGTGGAGATTATAACTGTAGGATTGTGTGTGGGTATGATGTAAGGATATGGAGATTATAACTATATGATTGTGATGGATGTATGAATATCAAGATTGTTTTTTGATGGTAGGAATTGTGTTTGATGTGTGGACACGAGATTGTAACACGTAGAATTGTGTGTGGTTGTAAGGACATGAAGATTGTGTACGACACTAGGATTACATCTGAAGTAAGGATAATGAATTTAACATTGCATATGACACAGATTACATCTGTTGTTAGGAATATGAACAATGGGTATGACATTAGAATTCTGTATCAGATAAGGATATGGAGATCGTAAACGTAACACTTGAATTGTGTACAATATAAGATGTGGAAATCATAAATGAGGAAACACTAGATTGTGTATGAAAGAAGGACACAGCTGATAGATTTGCATGTGACATTAGGATTGTGTCGACGAACTGATATTGAGACCAAAAAATCATGTTAGGGTCGGGTCTTATTTTATTTAAAAGTTAAAAAAAAAAAAAAAAGAGAAAAAAAGGAATCATAGATTACAAATGACATCTGAAAAGTGGTATTATATTAATGATTAATTTTTACGAAGATTGTACATGAAGATATTTGTAATAGGGTGTTGGTGTAATACTTGACGGAAATGAGGATAATTGTAAAAATCAGGTATCAGTGTGGGTAGAATTCCAATGGAATGCTTGTATTCTAATACGTGACTTAAAACACAAAAAAAAAAAATGATGGATATAATAGACATGGGTTTTGTTTTCTGGCATTATATTCTTTTTTTTGGCTGTCATAAATTAGAACAATTTCTTCAGTCAAAAGATTTGTGTGTGCAATTTTCTGAAACCAATGCTGAGTGTATATGAATTCTGTCTCAAATGTTTCGAAACAAATTGAGTTTTTGTATAAATTAATCAAACACCCATATTTTGGGGGCTTGTGTGGGGCCTTTGGTTGTGTGTGTGTGTTTGTTTGTGTGTTTGTGTGGTGGTGTGTGGTGTGTGTTGTCCATTCCCATCATCATATCTTGAACTGTAAATCCACAAAAAAATGTGTATAACATATATGGTTTTAGGAAAACCTTAACTGCCAGTGTTTCAATCAACAACATTTACTGCGAGACCCTCTGTGGAAATGGATGAACATTGTTTTGTTTTCATTTTCCAGACAACAAAAAATATGTGGCGTGTGCAAACTCTGACACTGACCAGAACATAGCCCCGTGTCCATTGTTTAGGAAGGTTGGGATCAATAGTGTCGGATACATGAAAAGTTGAGAACCGTAAGAGCCTGCTTTAAACTTCGACACTCGCTTCAGACCTGAAAATAACAGATAGTACCGATTTGCATGGCACACATGCACTTATACACAACTGTACCTGTGAATTTACATTAAAGCATCTACAATGCATGCACACACAACTGACATTATATACACACCAAGCACACATTACGCATACATGGCACACATACATATACACACACTCACACCCAACACACATCACATCCACATTACATCACAACAACACACCCGTATTTAATATGGCACATTGGCTGAATTCTTCTTGCACACACATAGCATGGGCACGCAATACATGGTACGTGCTGCAAGTAACATATAAATCACACACTGAACACATATACTAACAATACGCAGCAACATGCTTGTGCGCTGCACATGCATGCGTGCGTGTGAGTGTGGCTACACAGCACACACACCCACACACACACACAGAACACGTGTGTGGGTGTGTTTATACACATACATACAAACGTAATGTAATGTAAGAGAACTATTGACACTGTATTACAAGGCCCCAAAGACACAAAGCTTAGTGGTACAATGACATCGTTTATTTTGGCGTGGTATTAAAAGGTTCTCATTCAGTTTGCCTTTATGGCCATCCTTCTTGTTATGACTATGGTGGTTTTGTTTAGTGAGTAACTTTTGTGTACTTAAGGTAATAACTATGTAAGTTGTAAATCGTGGTGTTCGTGTGTCTAGGGTATCTGTTTTGCACTTTTTAATTTTGTTTCATTTTTTCATTTTTCTTTTTCGGTTTCCCTCGGTGCCTTTTGTTTTGTTCCTTTTTTTCAGTCGTACTTCTTCTTTTATAATTTTGCTCTTCTTTCGGTTGTGTTTGTGTCTTGTGCTTGGGTCCCTTCCTTTCCTTCTTTCTTTCTTACATAACCTTTTGTTCTTCTCTTTTTTTTTTCCCCCTTCTATTCTTTCATTCTGATTTGTCTTCTTCTCCCCTCACCTGTTTGTTCTTTCCTCCTTCTCCTTTCGCTTCTTCTCCATCTCTGTTCTCCCCTTTTGTTTGTTTGGGGGGGTTGGTTTTTGTTTTGTGCGCTGAGGGGGATGCGGTTGCTCTTTTCTCCCTTGGGCTCTTTTTTCTCCTCTTCAGTCACCCTTTTGCTTCCTGGGCAGTTTACATTTTCTTTTATTTTTCTGTAGTTCAGTTTATTTATGTTGTTTTAGTTTATTTCATAGCTTTGATGTTTAATCTCATACTGCATCAACTTGTCTGCACTCTTCTTTCGAACAGCCATGCGTAATCATTCATACTAACAAAACATGCATAAAAACACTGCAAGAGATAAAGGGTCATAGTGAGGTGTGAGTGGAGGTAGGGAGTCAACACAACCTCCTGAAGAGAGCTGAGAGGGGGGGAGCAAGTATGGGACAGTCGGTTTTGCTGTTACTATAACCAAGTTAAAGAAAAAGTCCTGACTTCTGACGGTGCGACGCATTTGGGCGAAAGCAGAGCCGTAATGACATTCGATGTTTGTTTTGTTTGTTTTTTCAAATTGGTTTTAATGATGCTCTTCATTTGTGGTTGAAACGCACAGAAAAGTCGCTTACTTGTTCGCTTGCATATTTGGTTGCTGTTCATGATTGTACATCCCCAGTCCGAACTTGACTGACTTTGAATGCAGATAAGGTCTGTCGTAAGCCCCTTCTTTACAAAGTGGTGTGATTCTGTACCCGGTCACTCAATACCAACGTCCCAAGTCATGGGTACAACAACGGTCATGTACACAGTTTTGATCTGAAAGGAAAATTGCCTCTCTCTCCTGTGAAAAACAAAACAGAAACTACACAAAACCAGCGTCTCTATTAAATGTGAAAAAGATGGTTTATCTGGAACTTTGGGTTCAGTGAAATAGTTCAATGCATGTGTCCCAGCCATGAATAGCAGAACTATTCATGGCTTCCGGACATCTTGTGGTTCTTACCCATTGGTGAGCAGCAAGGACTGGAAGTGAAAAGTCCAGCAGTGACTACAGAAAAACTGAAGGGTTCTAGTCAGGATCGGCTGTAATATAACAAAGAAATCGGACACTGGAATCTGTCTCTAAGATTCTACCGTGAATGGAAAGACATGTCCCAAATGAGCTTTCGCTAGAGGACGTAAAACTCACTATTTTCGGAATTTGTCTGCTGGGATCGTTTGCGTGCCCCTTAATCCGTGGAGCTCCACCTGGGGCTTGAGCCTCAAGCACACGGTTCTGATTTTTCGGGGGTCCTGCCAGCGTGCGTGCCATGTCGATCAGGTTTCCTCGACACAAACACCTGGCATCCAATAGGACTTTGGGGGCGCTCGTTGAAGCCATACCTTTGCTACTCTGGAAGGACCGAGCCGCACTGTTTTGGGTTGCTCTAATTCTTCTGCCAAGATCGTAATAGTCGCGAAATGAGCTGATCAGAAAAGGTATTGCTGTGAGACGTCAAACTCTCTGTATGAATCTACTCCTCTGTCCTCGTGATCTCGTTTGTACAGTATGGGTCAAGTCTGGACAGGTCGTTAAGGACTATCTTTTGGTAATGGCTGACTGAGACCGACAGGAGCCAGGTGCAGTATTCGGAGTGTACCATCCCCACGAATATATACGTTTTGGGCCTTAACTGTAACTGATGGAATTTGTTGCTCGAAACTCCCTCACAGTTTATGTACGTAAACTAGGAACTTCATTGATTCATGAACAGTCTTATATTGGTTTGATCAATGGGAATCTTGAATTTTGCATCATCAGTAAAACCGTGCATGTGTGGTAATTTGTGTGACGTTTGCTATTGTCTCATGCGATGAATATTTAAGTTCCCACGAAAAGGAAATTTGCCTCCCCCTTTCGTCATCGGGGAAGATGGGCGGGCGTGTACGGAACACCACAGAAGATCTTATTAATCGTTGAAAAGTCATGACAGAGCCCTCAGGGTGAAGGTGTTCCAGTCACTTCCAACCATTGTCTTTGTTCTACTTGTTCCAAAAGCGATAAACCCCGTACACTATCTTACCTCGTGTCCACCACCTTTAACACCTTGATACGCAACTACGCCTCCGCCTCCACCTCTTAATAACCTTGGAACTGACAGCAGTCCTTCATGCCACTTTACACTCTTAATACTCAAAAGCCTCCTCCCTCGCGCTGTTACAACCGTATGATCAACAAGCCTCCCCTCCTCCCTTTACACCTTGAATGCTACACAACTTCCCCCCTGATCTGCAACAGACATGTATCCTCAACAAGCCCCTCGCTCCCCTTTACATAAGTACGTTGACACTTCAAACAAGCCTCCTCCCTCTCTTTACCCGTATGATGCGACCGATCGGCATCCCTCCCTTTAAACACCTTGATGATCAACAGTGCCTGAACGATCCCTGACCCTTTGACACCGGAGTGATCACAAGCCGCCCTCCCTTTACACCTGATGATCAACAAGCCTCCCTCCCTTTACCACTACCTTGATGCATCAACCAGTCCTCCTGGTCGCCCTTTAACACCCTTGATGCTCAACAGCCTCCTCCCTCCCTTTACCCTGATGCTCACAACGCCCTCCCCCCCGCCTTCCCCCTCCCCCCCTTTCCCCCCCCCCTTTACAACGCTTCATACTCAAAAACCTCCTCCCGCCCTTTAGCACCCTTCTGCTCAACACGCCTCTCCCTCCCTTTTACCCTTATGCTCACCAAGCCTCTCTCCCAAGCCCTTTACGGTATTGATGCTCACATAGCCCTCCTCCCAATCACCTTACACCTTGAGATCAACAAGCCTCCTCCCGCCCTTTACTCCCTTATACTACAACAGCCTCCGTCCCTCCCTTTAACCTGGATGATCAACAAGCCTCCCTCCCTCCCTTTACAACAAACCTTAGTACTCAACAAGCCTCCCTCCTCCTTACAACCTAACCTGATCAACAAGCCTCCTCCCTAAACTTTACCCTTGAATGAATCACATGCCTCCTCCTCCCTTGTACCATCTGATGCTCACAATCTCCTCCTCCCCCTTTGCCTTTCCCTAATACCTCAACAACCTCCTCCCTCCCTTTAACCCTTGAGCTCCAACAAGGCCTCCCCTCCCTTTAAAACCACCATGATGAGCTACAAGCCTCCTCCCTCCTTTACACCTATCAATGCTCAAACAAGCCCCTCCCTCCCTTGACACCTTGATGCTCAACAAGCCTCCTCCCTCCCTTTACCCACTTGATTATCAACGGAGCCCTTCCTCCCTTTCTTCTTTAAACACACCTTGAGGCGCACAAGCCTCCTCCCTTCCCCTTTTACACCTTGATGCGCCAACAAGCCTCCTCCTCCGCTCCCTTTAACCCTGTCTTTGCTCAACCAGCCTCCCCCTTCACACCGCTTGATACTCACAAGCCGTCCTCCCTTCTCTTCTTTAACCACCTCGGCTACTCTTCGTGACCAGCCAGCCTCCTCCCTCCTTACCACTTTGATGATCAAACAAGCCAATCTCCCCCCTCCTCTGTTATCTCTACCTTATGATGCTCCAACAGTCCCTGTCCTCCCCCTCCCTTCTAAACATCACGTGGTATGCTCACCAAAGCCTCCTCCCTACCCTTTAACAGTACAGAACCTTGATGCGCAACAAGTCTCCTCCCGTTACGTTCTTATGCTCACAAGCCTCCTCCTCCCTTTACAACCGTGGGCTCCAACGAATCCCTCCTCCCTCCCTTTACAACCCTTGAATTGCTCCAACAATGCCCCGCAGGTCCCCTCCTCCCGGTTACTCGGTTCGAGGAGTCAACAGCCTCCTCCCTCCCTTTCCCGTGATACATCACACAAGACCAACACTCCCTCCTCGTTACACCATGAGATCAACCAGCCCCCGTTCTCCTTTAAAACCACCTGATGATCCACAGCTCTCCCGCCCTTTACATGCCTTGATACTCGTCAAGCCCTCCGCTCCCCTCCTCGTTTCTTAACAGCCCTTGGTCGATCACAAGACCTCCCTCCGTTCACCTCTTCACCTTGATCCATCAACCAAGCCCTCCCTCCGTTAACAGAACGGTGATGCTCAACATCACGCCTCTCTCTCCCTCCCTTTACCCACCTTCTGATGCGCACAAGCCTCCCTCCCTGTACAACCTTGATGCGCAACAAGCCTCCTCCCTCCCTTTACACTTGATCGCTCAACAAGCCTCCTCCCTCGCCTTTACACCTTTTAAATAAAGACGGTGCTTCAACAAAAATACCTTCCTCCCTGAGGGGGGGGGGGGGAGGGGGGGGGCCTCCTTTAACACACACCCTGATGCTTCACAAAGCTGCTCTCCTCCGCTCTCTCCCTCTTACACCTCTGATGCTTCAACAATTTCCTCTCTCCTCCTCTCTCCTCTGCCCCTTTTAAACAAACCTTTGAAATGCGGCACAATCCTCCTCCCTCTCCCTTGTCTCCTAACCCTTTGGATTCTCATCATAGGCCTTCGTCGCTCCCCTCCCCTTCTTAAACCCTACCCCCTCTCCTTAATACCTGCTCAACAAGTGCCTCCTCCTCCCTCCCCTCCCCTTTCACCTTGAGATTCTCCAAGCCCTCCTCCCTCCCCTCACACTCCCTTTACAACCTTACTACACTTCAACGCCTCCTCCCCTCCCTGACACCTTGAGTGATCAAAAACTCCTCCCCTTCTCCCCTTTACTCCTTTCACGCTTGATGATCAAACAAAAGACCTCCACTCCCTCCCTCCCTCCCTCCTTCTTGACTACCATCTTGATGCTCAACTCCAGGGTCGCCTTACTCCCTGCATCTCTCCTTCCCTGTTACAACCACTTAATACGCCAACAAGAACACGCTCCTCCTCCCTCCCTTTTACACCCCTTGATGCTCTAACAAGCCCCTCTTCCCGCCTCCTTTTCAACACCATCATGATCACACGCCACCTCCCCTCCCTTCTACTCACCCTTGATGCTAACCCAAGCCGCCTCTTCTCCCTCCCTTTACACCCTTGATCCCTTGCTCACAAGCCGTCCCGCCCTCTCCCGTTACAAACCTTGACTGTTCAACCAGCCTTCCCCCGCCCCTCCCTACTACCAAAAACCTTTGATGGCCGCAATCCAGTCCTCCGCCCCCGGTCTCCCTTTACAACCCTTGATGGCTCAACAAGCCTCTCTCCTTCTCCCGGGTTCCTCCGCCGCACTCCCCTTTACTCCCTACACCCCCCTCTTGATGCTCCAACCACCCAGCCCTACCTCTCCCTCTCTCCACCCCCCCCCCCACCTGATACTCAACAAGCCCTCCCCGCCAGTGCGCGCTTCCACTCCATCTCGCACTTCTTCCCCTTTTACACCTTCTCATAACTCACAAGCCTCCTCCCTTCCCCTTACCAACCTCTTTCATGATCAACAGCCCTCTCCTCCCCTCTCGGCACTTTTACCCAACCTTGTACTGCTCAAACATTCCCTTCCCTCCCTGCCCTTCTTACACACCCTTGATGCCTCCAACAAGCTCCCATCTCCTTCCCCTTCTCTTTCTCACAACATTGCATGTGCCTCAACAAGCGTCTCCCTCCTCTCCCTTTACACACCTTGACCGCCGCAACCACACGAGCCCCAGCTCCTCCGCCCTTCTCTCCCACCCTTTAACTATCCATACTCCCTTGCTTCGCTCCACTCCACCTGCTCCTCCCGTCCCTTCACCTCACCCTCTTGAGTGCCACAAGACCCTCCCCCCCCTCCTCCTTTACGCTCAACCTTCTCTATCTGTCTCATGATCGACAGCCTCCCCCACTCCCGCCTCTCTCCCGTCTTACTACCACTTGATCTACACAACCCACCTCTTACCAACCCATGCCTATGATTCGTCAGACACGTCCCCTCTCCGGCTCCCCTCCCCTTTACCCAATGAGTCACAACCTCCCTCCCTTTACTCCCACTTGATCTGATGCAACACAAGTCCGCCTCCTTCTCCCCTTTCCACTTTCTAAACACCAATCAACCCTCCTCAATACCCCCTTGATACTGCAAGCAACAGCCTCCTCTCCCCCTCACCCCGCCTTCCCCCGTACGCCGTGGTGAGAAACCAGAAAGGCCCTCTCCCACTCATTCTCTCCTTCTCCCTCCCTCCCTTCTCACAACACCTCTCTATGATGATCCAAACAACGCCTCCCTTCCCTCTTTACACCCTCTGCATGCTCCAACAAGCCTCCCCCCCTTTACAACTTGATGCTCACTCCAGCCTCCTCGCCCTCCCCTCTTACCACCTTTGCAATGCCAACAAGCAAAGCCCCCCTCCGTCCCTCTCCCTCTCTCCCCTTAATACCACCTCCTCCCTCCTCTTCTGATCACTCAACCTCAGCTCCCCCTCCCCCCGTCCCTTTACCCGCCGTGGTCGATCTCCAATAGTCACTTCCCCTCCATCTCCCCTTTATACCACCAATTTACACCACTCCGATATTATCCACGGCTTGGTGATTCTCAACCCAAAGCTCCTCCCCTCCTCTCGTACAACAGTTCAGTACATCCTGAGGGCTATGCTCCGGCTATAGCTTATGTGGAATTGTGATCGCAGTCAACGAAAACCAAGTCACCAGCTTACAATTTCTGGAGACCAGGCACTCAAAGACCATTGCATCCGGATTCTTTCACGCGGGCGCCTACGTCCATTTAACGTCCTACCTCATCTCATGATCTCCCCACCTCTACACCCTAAACATACACCTATACGCAACCAATCGGACCTCCTCCGACCTGCAAAATGACTTTCGGCCCTGATGGCTTCTTAAAGCAGTTCCCCCCCCTAGCCTTGCTCGCGTATCCGCCACAGAGGGCCTTCACCGGTGGCCCTATTCCCAAATGCTCCGCGTCGGTTGGATATCGGAATTAAGCCCGCGAAACACGAGTGCGTTTTCCTATTGTACAACACCCAGACGTCGTCCCCTCGAATTAATAACGCCAGATAGCTGTCTACAAACACCCGTCATTGATACATGACATTGAGAACTAACCCAGGCGAAACAAGAACCAACTTGACTCTGCGTGCGCTTGCCTCCACATCCCCAGAGATTTCACTTCGACCTGTGAAGCGTGCTTGAGCACTCGTCCGACTATTTAAACACGTACACTGTACTTCCCTAAATGTAGCAAGAAGGGAACACCGCTGTGGACACTTCCTCAGCCAATCATGAAAATGTGACACTAGACACGACGCCCGTACCTGAGACGTATACCACCAACTCTCGACAAAGCTAGCACCTCTAACCCGTGCATCTATCGCACAGCGCTCTTAACCCAGCGCACCCGCACAGCGCGCGCGCATACAGGGGCAGGAAATTAGACCCGTTCTTGTTCCAGTTTTTGATAGTGAAAGGAAATCTTATACTGAGGCAAGACAAGCAAAACAAGTAAATCCTGAACAAGTAGAGTAACTTTTGCTCTCATGATGAAATAAATACAGGCCCGTAACTCGAAACGATGCTGCTCACGACTCGGAACGCCTACAAAATGGACAACACAGAGCTAGGGGGTGAGGCCGCACAAGGATCGGATTTGTTGGTTTCATAGATAGACTGAGTGGAAACCAACCTACTGTTTCGTGTGGTTGTTTTGTTTTTTGTTTTGTTTGTGTTTTTGTAGGGATGTAGTCATAGACTCAGTTTTGGTAAAAGCATTGCATTATTTTCTTCACACCAGTTTTTTTTTTTTTTTTTTTTTTTTTTTTTTTCATGAGACTTTGTTGTAAGCGATCATTAATATCATCAATATAGGCCTATTTGTCAGCTGTATGTGTAATACCGTCATCAGCAAACAATTTTCCATGACAACATTGGTATTTGAAATATGTTACTGGTAGGTCATTAAACAAACAGGCCAAAAAGAGGAGGGGCCTAAATAGAACCTTGTGTTACCCCTATCTGGACTAACTTTTCAGCAGAATAGGATCCATTCAGTAAGACTTGTTGATATGTTTCCAAGATAAGTCTCAAAGAAAGCCGTTATTGTGGGCTTTTGGTTTGCATATAAATCTTGACTTACAGTATGTCATGGTTAACGAGATAAAAAGCTTTTATAAAGTCAAGGACTATTACACAGTTAGTTAAGACTTGTTCATTGCAGACAGCCATGTGCGTAACAAACGTCTTAAGCTGTGTGACAGGAATGTCCGGGTCAAAAACCAGACTGCAAAGGGAGGATGAGGTTATGTTTTTTTCCAAGCGGCTTAAGAAATTTTTTGTATACGTGTTTTTCTATAGGTTTAGATGATGTTGATGAAAGGGATATGGGTCAATAGCTTTTTATTTCCGTGACTTCTTTTGTTTTAGGAACAGGTACTATGTTTGCTTTCTTTAAAGCTACTGAAAAGGCAAAGTAGATACATAGGTCAGGCTTTCCGCTGTAGACTATAGATAATTTCAATGTTCTCGAATTGATTTTGTCTGGCCCTGAAGCTTTTTTTATTTTCATTGAGGTTATTAGTTTTTCCAACTTCATGGGGGATTAGTGAATGGTTCGCCTCCATTCGTCTTCTGTTTACAAAACGTGAGAGAGAGAGAGAGAGAGAGAGAGAGAGAGAGAGATCAACACACACACGCGTCACCCTCAACTCGCACACAAACACAGACTCTCCCGCGCTAGAGAGAGAGAGAGAGAGAGAGAGAGAGAGCACACACACACACACACACACACACACACACACACACCGTCCAGTTGCGTAACGAGTTAGCAAGTACACAGTCTGGGTTCAACTAGATTTGACCGGTTCCGAGACAAATTCACACAACGCGGCAACGGGCAACGCGTCCCCGTTATTTGGGAGAAAGTGATGGGGATAGAGTGGCGGGAGGAAAGGGAGAGCAGAGTTGGGGGTGGGGTGAAGAATGTGTGAATAGCAAGGGGACAGGGAAGAGGGGAAGGTAACCGGGGGGGGGGGGGGGGGAGGAAGAGGAGGCCTTTGGTTGGAGAGCAGGCCATAGGCGATTGATGACATGGTATGGGAATATAGCAGCTTCAAAAATGTTGGCCCGCCATTGTCCTGAGTAAACTTTATTTACGTGATCATTAGGCCTAGTTATTGAAAACAGCGTTTTCCCACAAAAATGTCCTGTTCTGATTAACTTGCTGTTTCTTTAGGAAAATGAATGTCAACTTGGAAATGGCTGTTTTTGTTCGATACTTACTTGTTTTTTTTTTTGCGCGAACAATGCTTCGGTGTGTGTGTGTGTGTGTGTGTGTAGGGATGGGGAAGGGTGAGAGTGTGGAGGGAAGGGCTGTTTTGTTAGGATAATAGCTCATTTCACGGAAACATAACTTCTCCAAAGATCACACCTTTTTGCAGCTTGTATGCTACCATAGGAGAAGGCACTGCTTGTCTAGGGTGAGAGATGGGGTGGGGGGGATGGGGGTTGGGGAGTAAGGGGAGGGGGGGTTTGACGGTTACTATTGATGCGATCGTTTTCCGCAATTCGGGAGGTAAAAAAGTTAGGTTGTAAACAATATGCGCGCGCGCGTGCGTGCGTGCGTGCGTGCGAGCGCGTGCGTGCGCGCGCGTGCGTGCGTGCGTGCGCGCGCGTGCGTGTGTATGTGTGTGTGTGTGTGTGTGTAGTGCACGCGAGCGTGCTCATGTGTATATGTGTCTGTGCCTGTGTATGTAACTCTCTCTCTCTCTCTCTCTCTCTCTCTCTCTCTCTCTCTCTCTCTCTCTCCGTGAGTGTGTGAGTGTATGTGTGTGTGTGTGTGTGTGTGTGTGTGTGTGTGTACGCGCGCGCGCGCGCGTGAGAAGATGTGCGTGTCTGTCTGCCTGTGTCTGTGTCTGTGTCCATTCCAGAAAAGAGGTTTGTGGCCCACTGACCGAGTTGCAGACAATTGGACAATTAACACAACCGACATGGGGCTTGGAGCCAGCGGTCTCGGTAGCTCGCTCGTTCACTCAGTCCGCGGCATTCCCCAGTAGCTCACTGAACTGGCTGGCGGCCGAACTAACATGTGTTACAGAAGAGGATAGGGGGGACACGAGCGTGGAGAAAGAGACAGACAAGGCCATACAGACAGGCAGACTACACGGACAGATAGAGACACAAAGAAAAAAAGCCAAGTGAACCGACAAAATTATACAAAAGGTGCTCCGTAAGCTGTGTTGGTGACCACGAAAGTCCATGTGGGAGTGTCAAAGCGTGTGTTAGTGTGTACAGGAGATGAGATTGTTGTTGTTTTTGTTGTGGTTGTTTTTCGCTGCGCCTGTTTAGCGGCAGACGGGCTAACACACCACAATTGACAAAGCGAAATATAATGTCATGTCATGTCATGTCATAGAAAAGACAACCTCTCTCTCTCTCTCTCTCTCTCTCTCTCTCTGCGCGCGCATGTGTGTGCGCATGTGTGTGTGTGTGTGTGTGTGTGTGTGTGTGCGCGAGGGGGGGGGGGGGGGGGGGGGCGACTGCGCGTGCCTGCGTGCGCGCGCGCGCGCGTGTGTGTGTGTGTGTGGACGCGCGCACGCTAGTACGTGACTTTGTTGACGTCTTCAACCTGGAAGCTAGCCCGTTTACAGTTGACATCCCGGATTCCATTAAACACTGACAGTACAACAACACTGACATCTGCTGCTGCTGCTGCTGCCGTTGCTGCCGCTGTCGCTGCCCCTGCAGCTACTACTATAACTATACTTCTACAACCACTACAACAACAACTGCTACCACTATTATTACCACTACTACTACTGCTTTCGCTGCTGCTGCTACTACTGCTGCTGCTGCTGCTGCTGCTGCTACTACTACTACTACTGCTGCTGGTGCTGGTGCTGGTGCTGCTGCTACTACTACTACTACCACTACTACCACTATCACCACCCACCACCACCATCATCATCACCACCACTACCACCGCTACTACTACTACTACTACTACCACCACTATTATTACAACCACTACTTTTACTGCAACTACGACTTCTGCTGATGCTACTACTACTACTATAACTACCACCACCGCTACTACTACTACCACCCACTACTACTGCTACCACTACTACTACTGCTGCTGCTACTTTTACTGCTACTGCTGCTGCTGTTGCTGCTGCTGCTTCTGCTATTTCTACTACTACTACTTCTACTACTACTACTTCTCCTATTGCTTCTACTACAACAGCAACTACTACTACTTACAGTACTACTGCTACAATTTACGCAGTGTCGTCCCAAACGCAATAAGAAACAGATGGCGCAGGCCAAATGACATATGAAATGATAAGTAATCAAAAGCAGTGAAGGCTGAACGTCATGATGGTTAAAAGCAGTAAAAGTTATGAAGACTTAGTAGGCTTAGTAGGTGGTGTCCTGCGTATGTTGGATCAGAACAGGCACCACTGAACACCACTGAACACCACTGAACATCACTGAACACCACTGAACACCACTGAACATCACTGAACACCACTGAACACCACTGAACATTACTGAACACCACTGAACACCACTGAACACATCACTGAAACACCACTGAACACCACTGAACATCACTGAACACCACTGAACACCACTGAAGTGACTGGGCGGTGAGTGCAGTGTCTCCTCCGGTGGGTTGCCACTTGACGACTTGACATTGACTGCTCCCTGTGGATTGCCGGTGCCGGGGTTGCGGCGGAGCCGACCGGGATGTGGCTGTGGACGGGGTGTCGGAATGAGCGGCGTGGGTGCACTGCCTCTGAGGTGGCGTACAGGTTGGGACAGCAAAAAAAAAAAAAAAAAAGTTGTGGAGAGACTGAACGACATGAGTAGTTAAAAGTAGCCCAAAAGTAATGACGGCTGAACAACATGATGGTGAAAAGTAGTCAAAAGTAGTGAAGGTCAACGATATGATGGTGAAAAGTAGTCAAAAATAGTGAAGGTTTGAACGACATCTATGGTAAAAAGTAGTCAAAAGCAGTGAAGACTGAACGACATGATGGTAAAAAGTAGTCAAAAGTAGTGAAGGTTGAACAACATGGTGGGTAAAAGTAGTCAAAAGTAGTGAAGGTTGAACAACATGGTGGTAAAAAGTAGTCAAAAGTAGTGAAGGTTGAACAACATGATGGTAAAAAGTAGTCAAAAGTAGTGAAGGTTGAACGACATAAATGGTGCAAAGTAGTCAGAAATAGTAAAAGCTGAAAGACATTTGAAGTGAAAAGTAGCCCAATGAAGTACAGGCTGAATAACAAGCATTTTAAAAGTTACACACGTACAGAGACACGCGCGCATGCAACAAACACACACACACGCACGCACGCACGCACTCAAACGCAAATGCGCGCTCACTCACACATACATAAATGCACTCGCGCGCGCACACGTGCGAGCGGGCACACACACACACACACACACACACACACACACACACACGCACACAGGCGCCTGCACGCGCAAACGCACATACATACACATGTACACAAACACACACACACACACACACACACACACACACACACACACACACACACTCACACGCGCGCGCGCGCTCACAGACAGACAGGCACACACGCACACACGCACACACACACACACACACGCCCACACACACACACACACGTACGCAAACGCAAAGGCGCGCTAACTCACACATACATAAATGCACTCGCGCGCACACGTGCGAGCGGGCACACACACACACACACACACACACACACACACACACACACACACACACACACACACACACACACAGGCGCCTGCACGCGCAAACGCACATACATACACATGTACACACACACACACACACACTCACACGCGCGCGCGCTCATAGACAGACAGGCACACGCGCACACACACACACACACACACACACACACACACACACACACACACACACACACACACACACACACACACACACACACACACACACTCACACAGTGCTGTGACTCCGTTTTTTTTTTTTTTTTTGGTTTTTGGCAGGGTATGGGTGTGTTACGTTTTGCTTTTTTCAATGAAAAAAAAATACTGAACCATAATCGTCACACGGCAACGATGGTGAAGGCGAGGGCGGGTGTTTCGGGGGGGGGGGGGGGGGGGGGGGGGGGGGGGGGGGGGGGGGGGGGGGGGGGGGGGAACAGAGACAGACAGACAGAGACAGACAGACAGACAGACAGACTGACAGACAGAGACACAGAGAGAAGCATGGATAATGAATTTGCCAGGGTCAGGATTTAAAATTCAAATTTTGGTGAATCATTTCTTTTCTCTCTTTGTTGACGGGGGCGATAATCGAGTAATAAAAACAAGCCGGGTTTGTTGTTGCTGCAGGTTGTTGTTGTTGTTTGTTAATTTTTTCCCCTCAGTTTGAGGGGCATGGAGTTCGAGTCTCAGCAGTTATTGATGGCTGGCTGAAACGTAAGCTTCAGCCGCATTTTTTTTTTTTTTTACCTGGATCGCCCCAGTCAAAACAAGTGTTTGCAGACCTACAAACTAGGTGATCCCTCTTCATGTGTATATACTTCTTTCAAGGATTATAAATGAAGCAAAGAAACACAACGGTGTCACTGAGTTGGTATCCACCTTCCGACTTCCGTCAAATAACCAACATGCACCAAGCTTTGGAAAAGGGAGTGAGCATCGTTACGCATTCGTTGTTGTTTATTCAAATGCTGTTGAACACACGGTGTCAATGTAGTTTGTTCATGCGCCTGTCATTAAAATACTGTAATGAACACTCCTCCGTGGCAATATCATTCGTCATACAATGTGTCACTGAGATACTGTCATGAGCACTCAAAACACCAGCAGTATCATTGTTCATGTGTCAATGTTTCATTGAAATGCAGTCATGAACATTCAGACAGAAGCAGTGTTGTACGTATGTCATGTGTTGTACATTATATCGATGTGTCATTGAACTGTAGTGATGAACATTCAGACATCAACAATATTGTTGTACATATGTCATGTGCCATTGAACTGTTGTGATGAACGTTCAGTCATCAGCTATATTGTTGTACATATGTCATGTGTCATTGAACTGTTGTGATGAACATTCAGACATCACCAATATTGTTGTACATATGTCATGTGTCATTGAACTGTTGTGATGAACATTCAGACATCAGCAATATTGTTGTACATGTGTCATTGAACTGTTTGTGATGAACATTCAGACATCATCAATATTGTTGTACATATGTCATGTGTCATTGAACTGTTGTGATGAACATTCAGACATCAGCAATATTGTTGTACATATGTCATTGAACTGTTTTGTGATGAACATTCAGACATCAGCAATACTGTTGTACATATGTCATGTGTCATTGAACTGTTGTGATGAACATTTAGACATCATCAATATTGTTGTACATATGTCATGTGTCATTGAACTGTTGTGATGAACATTCAGTCCGCTTCAGTATTGTTGCTCATGAGTCTCCAAACACCTTTATACACTTTTTCCTCAATTCTATAAGGTTTACATGGAAATGTTAAGATGGATCATCATCCTACCCACTTAACATGATATTAACACGCAAATACACTGTATCAGAACACAAAATGAACACGCAAAAACAGTGGCTCAGGAGACGATGCAGTCACTGTTTTGGTGAATGCCAACCTCTGCATCATCCCTCGCACTCTCTCTCTCTTTTTCTCTCATATGCATACATGCATGTATGTATGTTTGTATGTATGCATTTGCACAGACAGGCAGACAAACCGATCGATCGACAGATAAATAGAAAGATAGTGGATAGATAGATCTACGATTCAAAAGCAGAAGAAAGCTTGGTTCTCAGCACAGGCCTACCCTTAAAATATTAATCGATGGTGTGTCCTTCCTAGTGCGTCCTTTGCATGCGTGCGTGTGTGCGAGCGCGCGCGTGTGTGTCTCTGAGTGTGTGTTTGAAATGGTTTGTAAAATTGTGACAAGAAGACTTACACAGACTGCAACATTGCTTAATCCACGCCAAATGACAAAACACACTCGCAAAACACATTATTTGACGGTTTGAAATATGAATGTGTGAAATGATGAGAGCACACCGTTACTCCGCTTTGGTTGAACAGGTCATCAATACTGATCTGCAGGACTGGCTGCTCCATGAATCTACATTGAATATTCAAACGATTGTGGTAGAGCAGACGATAAGGTTTCTCCCGCATGTTCGTACGAAGTCGCGTTCCGATTGGTTGGTATGACACGTGCATTCCGATTGGCTAATAATCTTCTCAAAAAAACGATTGAGGCTTCTTTGGCAGACGACATCAGTGCATCTGTTCCTTTATCATCATTTGTCCCCTTTTTCTTTTTTTGTTTTTTAATTTTCACATTTGATAGGAGGAATGGTTTCAATTGTCTTCTCAGCCTTGTAGCCAAGAATGGCACAGCAAGACTCCCCTACGTATGCTGAAATTAAAGACAAGCAGCCGGAAACAGCACTCTGCTACTTCGTGCAGACTAAAAGAAAAAAAAAAAAGAATTACGGTGTACCTGTTTACGTGTGAGGTAGGTCATTAGCTTACATGCAGACATACGTTGGACGATGACAGAAAACCGATCCGTTTATGACGCACGGGGAAGGAAATGAATGGGGTGGTGGTGGGGGTGGGGGGCTAGGGTGAGGAATACATACATAACTGAAATATAAACATTTTCACGCACCAGTTGGAAGACGTTGGGTTTTAGGGGCATGGCAAAAAGTGAGCGGGGTAAATGTTTAGAAAAGATTTCCTTCCTGAATTCTAGACGAAATTTATCTCGTGCACCAACTTCCCTCATTTGTGTCTCACCACTTTTGATCATGGTGCGTTTCTAGCATCAAGTTCGATGGCCCTCATCTTTGTCACCATTAGGATCATCGACGTTTCTAACACACAAGTTCTGTTCTCTCTTCTGTGTGTCGACACACTTTTGTCCTTTCTAGGGTAAATCCGATTTCTGGCGTCTATGTTAGTACGCTTGCAATTGGTGCCCTTTCTAGCATGAATTCAGTTTCCCCCAATTGCTTGTATTCGTGATGACTGTCCTTTCCGACGTAAGTTTTGTTCTCCTCATCTGTGGCTACACTTTTTTGATGACTATGCTTACCGACGTACATTCTATTTCCCTCATCTGTCTCTACTCTTGTGATGATTGTCCTATCCAACATACGTCATATTTTTGTCACATCTGTCTATACACTTGTGTTAATCATTCAGTAGGCCTACTATGTCTTGGATTTGTATCTCTATACTTGTAACTGTATTTTTGTCCTTTATGACAGATCACTTCTCTCAATTGCATCTGTGCTCTTGTAATTGTTATCCTTTCTAATTAGTTCTCTTTTTCCTAATGTGTGTCTCAGTGCTTGTAAACTGGCTTGTCTTTACAAAAATATCTGTTCTTTCTCTCTTATTATTGTCTGTACACTTGTGATAATTTGTTTTCCCCAACAGGCAAGTTCTATTTTTTTTCTCGTCTGTGCCTCTGCGCTTATAATTCTCGTCCTTTCCAACATATCTGTTTTGTTTCTCTCATTTGTGTCCGTATTCTTGAAATTATTTGTCCTTTACTATCTCTCGTTTTTGAGTCAGTTATTGTCCTTTTTTTTTAACATCGCAGTTTCTCTCTCATCGCAGTTCTCTCTATCTCTCTCTCTCTCTCTCTCTCTCTCTCTCTCTCTCTCTCTCTCTCTCTCTCATTTGTTTCTTTACGCTTGTAATCTTCATTTTTTTCTTTTGTTTTGTTTAATGTGTTGATTCTGTTTCTCTCATCTGTGCCCGTACTCGTGGTAATCTATTCATTGTTCTAACACATCAGTTCTATTTCTCCTAGCTGTGTCTCTATACTCGTGATCGTAGGTATATGACACATAAGTCTCATCTCACTCATATGTCTTGTTATAGTTGTGGTCAGTTTTCCCCGTAACACACCACTTGTTTATCTGTCTTCTGTGTCTACACTTGTGATCGTGTTTTCCAGTGTGTGTAAGTGTACCCGGCGGAGAAGGATATTGTTTTTACTTTTGTGTGTGTGTGTGTGTGTGTGCGTGTGTGTGTGTGTGTGTGTGTGTGTGTGTGTGTGTGTGTGTGTGTGTGAGAGAGAGAGAGAGAGAGAGAGAGAGAGAGAGAAGGAGGGGATGGAGGGAAACGGGGGCGTGGAAGTGGGGGAGAGTAGGGGGAGGGGAGGGAGGAGGCAGAAAACGTTGGTGGTAGAGAGTGCGCGGCATGTCTGAATCGATTCACTGTCAATTTCTCAACTGCGTTTGTTCGCGCAATGTTCTTCTCTTGACCTGCAAGAGTTCTGCAAAGTTATATTACTGTAATCGCTTCAAGCAGCTTAAATGGTTAATAAATGTCCGCGCTGAATGAGGGTGTATTTAGAGTTTTCAGAAACCCGTATGACTGTTTTGCTTATTTTTTTTCGGGGACAGCAGTTGTTATCCTCCAGAAAGCAATGATGATAGGGAAATCAGACATCGTGACTATTTTCCCACGGGAAACACTTATCACCCTTCCAAAAACAGTGACAACTGAGAAATACGCTGTTATCACCGTTTTCTTTATGAAAACTATTATCTAGTATCCTCCAGAGAACAGTGACAATAGGGAAATTAGTCGTCATCGCTATTTTCCCCAGGAAAAAAAGCACAAACAAATAAAAACAGTTATTACCCTAAAAAAAAAAAAAACAGTGACGAAGAGGAAACCAGCGCTACTACTGTTTTCTCAAGGAAAAAAAAAAAAAAGAAAGAAAACAGTAACAACCCGTTTTCCCGAAGAAAACGGTTATCTCCTTCAGAAAACAGCAATTACAGGGAAGTCAGTCATTATCACTGCTTTGCCAAGGAGAAGAGATATCAGTTTTCAGAAAACGGTAATGCTAGGGAGGGAAATCAGTTATGGTCACACGTTTCTTAAAGGAAGACATTTAATACACTTAAGAGAACAGCGATACCAGGGAAACCAGTTACCGTCATTTTTTTTCTCGTGGGAAATAGTCATTTACTTTCAGAAAACGTTGATTATGAAAATTAGTTGTTGTGACTTTCCTCGAGAAAAAAGTCATCATCTTTCAAAGTGATATGCCTTATTATTACTTTTTCCGTAAGGAAAACAGTTATCACCCTTCAGAATACCGTGACAATAGGGGAAATGAGTTATTATTACTTTTTACCTGGTGAAAAACAATATCATCATTCCGAATACAGTTATGATAAGGACATGAGATATCATTATTCTATTTTCTTGAGCAAACAGCTATCACTCATCAGAATACAGTGATAATAGGAAATGAGTAATTAAGGCTGTTCCCCGAGTAACGCAGTCGTCATCCTTCAAAAAACAGTCATGTTGGGGAAAAACAGCTACAATCCTTATGGAAAATAGCAACACTACATCATTTCCCGAAAATGGGTTTATAATCGGTCTTTTCCTGTGGTTTTTTTTTTTTTTTTTTTTTTTTTTTTTTGCCGGGGAGAACAGTGAAAACAGCTGTTGCTGACTTTCGAAGCTTGAATGTTCTCGTACACGCTCAGTAGGGCCAAAATCGTATTGCTGACGTCGTCTTGTCTGCGTGCCGTTGCATGATTCAACATAGACGGTTAGTTTGAACAGGCTAAGGTGGGCCGGACTGTCGTCGTCACGCATTGGTACCTCGCCATGCATCAGTGACAAACACACAAACAAAGTTTTATGGACCATCCTCTTTCACCCAGCTTTGAGCTACACTGGAAAAAAAAATGTCCTTTTGCGCTCCCCCCCCCCCCCCCTCCCCCGCCCTTGTTTTCCCCATTCTCACATCCACCCCCCCACTCCCTCTGCCATCTGTATCCTTAATGAACGTCTTTTCAAGTGTAATCAAGCAAGTGCGCGGGCGGCAGGGTGACGGTTGAAAATCTGCGTGGTTGATACGTGACAGGATCGGGACTTTCCTCTCTTCCAGCCTGTTGCTTCAATCTGAAGGAAAGGGCTGACCACGCTTGTCCGTCAACTGTTAACCATTGTGTGGTATTGTAGAGTAGAGTAGAGTAGAGTAGAGTAGAGTGCACTGCAGTGCAGTGCAGTGCAGTATTATGCCATAGTATAGTAGCGTATAGTATAGAATAATCTAGTACGGAGCGGTATAGTATAGTATAGTATAGTATAGTATAGTATAGTAAAGTATAGTATAGTATAGTATAGTGTAATATAGTGTAGTATAGTGTAGTATGGTATCGTACAGTACGATATAGTATAGTATATAATAGTGTGGCACAGTACAATAGAGTACGTGCAGTGCAATGAAGTTTTGTATAGTATAGGATAGTATCGTGCAAGACGATACAGTACAGTACAGTTTTCGCCCTCCATCTTGCTGATAATTCAAAAAGTCCCGGTCATACACAGATTTCAGTTTGTGTGAGTGCGTATGTGCGAAGGTGCACGTGAGTGGTTTGTGCATGTCTGCTTTCCCGTGTGTGCTGTGAATATCTGCTTCCCCGTGCCTGAGTATGCGGTTTGTATGGTGTGTGTGTGTGTGTGTGTGTGTGTGTGTGTGTGTGTGTGTGCGCCTGTGCGCGCGCGCGCGCGCGCGTGTGTGTGTGTGTGGTGTGTGTGTGCGTGTGTGTGTGTGTGTGTGTGTGTGTGTGTGTGTGTGTGCGTGCGCGCGTGTGTGTGTGCGTGCGCGTGTGCATGTCTTCGTTAGTCCTTGTATTGTAAAGCGCTTAGAGCTGATCCAGGATTTGCGCAATAGAAATATCCATTATTATTATTATTAATACGGAATAGTACAGTACGGTCAACAACAGTGTAGCATTGCACAGCATAGCATAGTGCTGCATCGTATTTGTACTCACCTATTACATTGTGTTTATAAGCCTTATGACAGAATGAAAAACGGTCACATTTTGTGGCCTGTCGTATTCAAGTAACATGTTTTTGGTATTTTGTATACGAATCTGTGAGATCGTATGTCCAACAGGGAAATGAAAAATTTACTTCGATTACATTCATTGTGCTTATAGCCCAGCCGACCGCAAAGGGCCTTATCAGTGCTGTCACCCCATTGAAGTCAACTCTCAAAACAGATGTAACGAAAAAAAAAGAAAAAAAGTCAAACACCTGTACATGTACAAAACTCAATAAAACAGAAGTTCTTAAGACACCCCAGAATTTCGTTAACCTCTTTCAGGTGGGACATCTCTTCACGTTTTCACTGTGTCTGTTGTATAGTGTGTTTATGTCTGGCATCATGAAAGTCCGAAATGCTCTATTCGGATTTTCTTAATACAGTTTACAAGGTTAGAAATAAGGCAGTGTGGATTTTTTTCTCTCTCATTTTGTCACCCCTGATCAACGAATTTGTTCATGACGTCATAACGTTTAACGTCCCGCCGGCCACGAACACCACTTTAGTGGTGCATGCGTGTTTAAAACGCAACCACACAAACAGATATCAAACAGTGGATTAACTGTTGCTCCCATGATGAAATAATGACAAGCCATAACAAGCAGACATCCGGTTTGGTTGTGCTCTGTGTGCTCTGTGTTGTCATTTCTGCTTGGCGATTCGGTGTCGTGATTCGTTTGGAGTTCTGGGCCTGTAATTATTTCATCAAGGGGAGCAACAGTTAATACACTTGCTTGTTATTTACTCTTTACTGCTCCACGTCCACGCCGCATTTGAAGCATGAGATTTCTTAAAACCACACAAAACAAAATGGTCAGACTTAAATCCAAAAGCGATCCAAGCCATCAATCACACACACACACACACACACACACACACACACACACCACACACACACCACACACACACCCACACACAAACACACACACCCACACACACCACACACCACACACAACATACACACACACACACACTACTGATCTTAACAAACGCTATAACCAACCCGTGTTAAACAACCCCGTGTAATCTTCGTCATGAAGCATTAGGGAAAAGCAAACTCGGAATTTGTCTGTCACCAGAAAGAAATAGATTGTTATGCTCCCCCTCACCCCCCGCCACCCCCCGATAACATTGTTTTTTATTATCATACATAGTTCTTTGTTTACAAATCATCTAGATTCATTGCACACGTCAACTGTGAGATTTGGACTGAATGAATCAATTTTGCGGGAAAAAAAGAAAAGACAAAGAAACAAACAAAAACCGAAAAAAAAGTGTCTCTAAAAAAAGCAGCTACCAGTCTGCAAAAGAAAGTTTGTTTTACTGATGGGTGTTGTGAATTTGTGATTAATCCCGTGCATCTTAAAATCCCTGGATTAAAACACTGTACCCCATGAAGCCAAAGGGTTCCCAGGTTGATACAAGACCCGCACGATGCAACACTAAAGTAAAACCTGACCGTAATGCCTTTCTGTCTCTGCAGAAAAGGTAATGCCCGCGTCCTAGGCCGTATGTACGTGTGCGCAGTTCCAGCGTGAACATCGCCACTCGCTCATCAGCCCTCGTAGGTTCGGGACGGTTGAGTTATATGTGTATTCAGTGTGACAGGGCTTTCCGATTGTCAAACAGCATACATTATAAACCGGATGAGAACGAAAATAATGCGAGTGCGTGCATACGCGCAAGCGCTTGTGTGTGTGTGTTTTGTGTGTGTGTGTGTGTGTGTGTGGTGTGTGGTGTGTGTGTGGTGTGCGCGCGCGCGCGTGTGTGTATGTGTGTGTGTGCGTGCCTGCGTGTATGTGTGTGTGTGTGTGTGTGTGTGGTGTGTGAGTGTGAGAGAGAGAGAGAGAGGAGAGAGAGAGAGAGAGAGAGGTGGGAGTATATTCATTCAAAGTGGTTATGTAGGCTATGGCACTTGGTGGGGTGGTTTGATGTCTGATGTCAATGGCAATCACATGTGGGTCACCGTTGTTTCCTTTGTGCGTGTTTGTGTCGACTTTGTGTCCCCCCCCCCCCCCCCCCCCTTATTGTATGCGGCTTTTACATCAAGCGTTGGACACGAACACAGTCTGTCTTGTCTTGACTTGTTTTATCTTGTCTTGTCTTCTCTCTCTCTCTCTCTCTCTCTGTCTCTCTGTCTCTGACTGTCTGTCTGTCTCTCTGTCTGTCTCTCTCTGTGTCTCTCTCTGTCTCTGTCTGTCTGTCTCTCTCTCTCTCTCTCTCTCTCTCTCTCTCTCTTCAACTCTGTCTCTCTCTGTCTCTGTCTGTCTGTCTGTCTGTCTGTCTGTCTCTCTCTCTCTCTCTCTCTCTCTCTCTCTCATTCTCTCTCTCTCTCTCTCTCTCTCCGCGTGTCATACACACGCGCGCGTGCGTGCACTAGTGCGCGCATTCATGGATGCACTCGCTCACACACGCGCGCGCGCACACACACATAATCAAAAATACACGGGGGGGGGGGGGGGGTAACACACATCTACTCACTCACTAAAGCACACACACACACACACACACACACACACACACACACACACACACACACACACACAGAGGTGAGGTAAGGAGGGTGGGGCGGGGGAAAATTGTTGTGGTGGCCACTGATCCTTCCGTCTGAGTGACAGTCGGTGTAGCAGAGCCCAGTGGTCACGTTTGGGATGATGACGTAACCTGGCACATCTGTCGTCACTGCTCACGTCACCTTCCCTTCCTCGTCTGTGAGTCACTTGCTGGGGTAACTATGCGCGCGCGCGCACGCGCGTGTGTATGTGGTGTGTGTGTGTGTGTGTGTGTGTGTGTGTGTGTGTGTGTGTGTGTGTACGTGTGTGTGTGTGTGTGTGTGTGTGTGTGTGTGTGTGTGTGTGTGTGTGTGTGTGTGTGTGTTGTTGTTGTTGTTGTTGTGTGTGTGTGTGTGTTGTGTGTGTGTGTGTGTGTGTGGTGTGTATGTGTTGTATGTGTGTGTGTTGTGTGTGTGCGCGCGCGCGCTGTTTGATTCTGTCTTCCCACTCGCCTGTGCCAAGCGTACGATGGAGAATACACCAATGATCCCTTCTCTCTTTGTTTTGGATATTTTTAATGTCTCTCCTCCTCTTCTTCTTTCGTACATGATTCACACACACACACACACACACACACACACAACACACACCCACACACACCACACCCACAGATGCTCACTCCAAATGTACGCGATCAGAACAATCCATGAACGTTTTCAGTCGGGCGCCTGTGAATCTTGAAACGTCAGCACACACACACACACCACACACACACACACCGCCACGCACGCTACATACACACTACACACAGTCCGAGCTAAAGTCTCGTGGCTCGTTTCCCTGATTGCGCCACTGCCT
>JADBJO010022909.1:0-27251 GCA_016801955.1 Conus betulinus
GAAAAATCTCTGGAGACAAATCGTGTGGATGATGAAGCACAAAGAATAGGCAAACAAGCAAGCAACCAGGTGGCCTATGAGGGATGAACATCCTCTGACACGTCGTCAAAAATATCAGCACCCATACTGTGGAACCTTTGTCTAGACAACTCGTCACGCAAGCACTTAATTCATCTAGCAGGTCTCTCATCGGTCAGCTTCACAACTACAGACAACAGGACCTTGTCATGCCTCTCTTTCCACTGTAGCGACCCCCCACCATCCCCTTTCCTCCCAAGCAAAGGCAGATAAGTTTAGTTAAGTTTGCCAAATTAATCGAGAGATCCTCGCAATTCGTGGAGAGGTCTGCAGACTCACCAAACCCCACAGACACTTTTCCTTTGTTGTAAAAGTCATTCGTAATTTTTGTAAAATTTATTTAGCAATTTTTTGCGCGTGCAACCGAAGGTTATTTTGTAATTTTGAGCGCAAAGAATGTATTGTTTGATTTTGTAATGTCTTGAACGACTAAAGAATGTTTGTTTTTTGTTTTTTTTGTAATTTATAAGCATTCTTGATTGAAATTGCTATGTTTTTGAAAGCAAAGCAACGTACTTGACGGTACGAAGCCTTATTGACTGTAATGTTGTGCCGTGGCTCTCGGGACACCACTTCATGTCAAACACCCTTTGCACAAGTGCCCAGCATGTCACAACATCGACTGGATAGGCATCAACAACCGGCTATACAGGCAGTGTGAAAAGCCAATGTACAGACAATGTAACACACGTACTTCGGAGGTGGTGCACATTTGTCTGTGTGTGTTTATGAAACTGAATAGGCATCTTCAATCCAACCATATTGTGCCCCTGTGTTAAAATCCAGGCACATAATAACTAATCATTAATTTCAATCACTGAATGGGTTATATGGCACTAAGTCACATAACAGGAAGGGATCACAGTAAGGGCAGGTCACATAAACTAATGATCACAGGAAGGGCAGGCACATGCCAATAACCCCATCAATGTGATCTTCATAGGAAGGGCAGCCACATAACTAATCATGATCATAGGAAGGGCAGAAGCACATAACAAAAAAAACCAATCATGATCCCCAGGAAGGGCAGTCACAAAACTCAATTAATGATCATGGATCATAGGATAAGAAGGGCAACAGTCACATAATCAATCCATGATCATAGAGAAGGGCAAGTCAAGTCACATAATCAATCGATGATCTCATAGGAAGGGCAGTCCTACTCAGTCACTAACCAATCATGATCCAGGCAAGGGCCACAAGTCATCAATAATCACTCATGATCATAGTGAAGGGCAGTACAGTAAGTACCACTGCACTCACACGGAACCGCGCGCAGCTCACATAAACTAAGGATAACAGGAAGGGCAGGCACAGTAACTAACTAATGATAACAGGAAGGGCAGGCACACATAATAATCACTGATGCCCACGGAACCGGGCAAGTCACATAAACCTAATGATCAACAGGGAAGGGCGACAGTCACCCAAACAATGATCACAGGAAGGCAGTTCAACATAACTAATGAGCACAGGTAAGGGCAGTCCACAATAACCAATACTAATTGATCACAGGCAGGGCCCAGTAGAAGTCACAATAACTAATTGCATCCACAGGCGAAGGGCAGTGCACATAAACCAACCATGATGACAGGGAAGGGCGGTCGGATTAACAAATCGCAGATCAACAGTCACAGGCAGTCACATAACTAATCATGAGCACAGTCAGGGCCATAACCACATCATTGATCCCAGGAAGGGCCAGTCACATCATAATCAGTATATGATCTATAGGAAGGCGCAGGCACATAAGCAATGAGCACAGAGGGGCAAGGAAGGGCCGTCACAAAACTAATGATCACAGGAAGGGGGCAGGCAGGCACATAACAGAGGCATAATGATCACAGGACCAAGGGCAGTTCACATAACTCAATCATGATGACAGGAAAGGGCAGTAACATAACCCTAATTCATGAGTGAACAGTTAAGGGCGTAGTCATCATAACCAATTCATGATCCAGGATAGGCCGCAGTCAAACTGAATTTTCCCGAGGATTTTGTTGTGTCTGTCTGCGCACAGCTCCCAGCCACAACACTCACCATGAACCGCGTCTGCCCTCCTGAACGACAGCGAACTGTCGTGAGTGCTAGTGAAGACGGTGAATTGTCGCCTCCGGCCTATATGTGTGCAAGCTGACCGCAACGAACGGTACGAAATCGTTACGTTAATGTCGCTCCCCCAATAATAGTCCTTTCTGGCTGGACCTGTTCTATGTAGATTTTTAGTCCGTTGTGTCACACGCTCGGAAATAAACGCTGTCTACTCTTGGTAACGAAAAAACAAAAAAAACAAACAAAAAATAAAGCCTAACGGTGTGCTATGTAGTGACACCGCTTGTACAAAAATGTCACAAAACCCGAGATCTTATGGTTTCACAAGGTGTTACTGTACAGATTCAGGACTAGGGGGGGCTGTTAGGATTCCCAGACTGGTGGCATGGTGTATCACAGGTCATTGTGACAACAGCAAGAATTTATTAGTTTTTTGTTTTACCAAGGCTTTCCCTCGTGGACATCACATTTCTTTGTGAAAAGCTAACCAATTCTGTTGTCCTCAGTCAGAGGACTCGATATAGGCATGCTAAATTCGGAGGGGAGGATGTCAAACTACCAAGACACTAGCACACTCAGTTATGACTCAGTTTGTCACCGAACGGGACAGAGGGGGAAAAAAAAAACTAGCTCAGTGGGAAAAAAAAAACTAGCCCGGGAAAGTGCCCTGGTCTCCCTTTAGGGTCCAGATGCACCCCCTCCAACAACTCCTACCAGACTGGCCTTTCAGAGAGCATTGTTGGGACCACATTTACCGCAAAAGACTGCCACTTGCCAGACAGGCAAGCTAGCAGGAAAAGCGGAAAAAGGGGCGAAGCGGAGCCTTCCCAGGGACATGGGGAAGGTCTTTACAAATGCAACAAGCACCACACTGACTGGTTCATGACTAATCATAAATTGCAAATAGTGCGCCTTGTAAGTAACGACGGGCATGCAGTAACAAGAAAAGCCAATGCTGATTTTTGCCATGCCACATGATTCTTCTGCGCACTTTCACAACAACGATGACTCAGTTACAAACAGGCACGGGGCAACAAACCAGACCACTTGCCGCTACACCACAGGGCACGGCCAAAAAAACAGCACAATGCCGCAACACACACCCACGGGCGGGCACGGCAAACACAGACACTGCCGATTACACCACAGGGGCACCGGGCAACAGATGACACTGACACTGCAAGCTCACCAGCAGGGGGGCACGGCAAAACCAGAAAAAACAGAGGGACAACAGGCAGTGCTTGTGGTAACACACAAGTCGGCTGGAACTTACGTCTCCGACGAGACCATGACACCAAGTCCAGAACAAAAGACAAAGGAGGCTGAACGCGGGTGAATGACCCAGAAAGTAAGTAAGAGTACCGAACACACTGGACTAAACCACGACTCCACGCTCCCTTCCGAACAGACAGGACCTTCGACCACACCAGCTAACAGCTTCGCACGACCTGGCACACGGATGGGGGTGTGGCACAGCCAACGAGTGATGAAACATCGAAAACCATTTTGGCCTCACGCCCGACGAGCACATCAACTAGTCCTGTTTGCGCCCCCCCCCCCCCCCTCCCCCCCCCCCCCCCCCCCCCCCCCCCCCACCCCCCCCCCCCCCACGCCTCCCCTCCCCCCCGCATTTCGATTGATGGGTCCGCGAGTTACGGACTAAGGTAGTCGTGGAACAGTGGAATAGAATGGGGATTCTAATTTTGAAATCTACTTCTGCTTGGCACTGTGTTTGTGATTGCACGGTGACCTGTTAGATGATAAGTTATTTTTAAATGGACACGGCAGGCAATGTTTAAAATATTTTAAAGGAAGTTAAGTACGTTCGGAAGTTGGTTCCCATGTGATATGTACGAATATTTACGCTATCGCACTGAAAAAAAATTAATAAGCAAAAAGTATTGATATAGTTGCTGAATGTGGAAACAATGGGGGGGGAGCAACAAATGAATATAAGTATTATAATGAGGAAAACGGAGGAAAAAGAAAAAAGACGCAGAATGGAAAAAAAAAGACACGTTTGAGTTGGGGGAGGGGGGGGAGGGGCCTTGGGGGGGGCCTTTTGGGGGGGGGGGGGGGGGGGGTTTAGGGGGGCCCTTTAATTTTGCACTTGTTTTCATGGCGAATACAGGGTGAAAAAACACATTACAATTACCAGTAAAAAAAGGTACAAAAAAAAGAAAAAAAACAAACCAAAAAAGCATAAAAAAAAGAAAAAAAAAAAAACAAAAAAAAAAAAGAAAAAAAAAGAAAAACAAATACAAATACAAAAAAAATAAAAACCAAACCTTGTCACCCAAAACGAAGCACTGACAACATTTGTCGTGAAATGTTGTATGCCATCCCGAGGGAACTGAACAAAATGGCACTTAAGCGCCGCTTTTTCGTTAGGGAATGTTTTTTTAGTTACTTAAACAGGTCCGCGTGTCTGGTCGTTTTGATCACATCCAAGCAATGAATATGCCAGCCCGATAAACATAACTACAAACTAAACCACAAACTCTAGTCGATACGGGTGTTCAACAGACACAACTAAGACGAGGAAGCCCGGTCAGTTATTAAGAATCTCACTAATGTTTCCAGCAAACTGATTTGCTTGAAGGCCGTAGTTGACACCAGAAGAAAAAGGAGTAAGTAAATAGGTGAGCTACATATGGTGTGGTGTTAAAATACTCTCTCAGCAGAAGCAATATAGTTATGCTATGTAGATCTTTCTGCTTCTGCCAAGAGGACATTTTCATCAAATTTCCAAACACCGCGATCGCCATAAAGCTGATGTTGTAAACTGCTGTAAATGGATGTGTGCACGCCCCAGAATTAAAAGGTCCACCGAAGGCAGAAATTCCGGGCATTTCAATAATTGATTATTGAGAGGACATCTTCAAGAGGTCTAACAAAAACCAAGATGATCTGAGCAATCGACAGAAAAAAAAGGACTAATGTAAAGATCAAATAAAGAGATTTTTGTAACGAATAATATGTTAACGTAACAATAAAAAAAAAAATAATAATATGAAAAAAAAAAAGCGTTACAGAGAACCACCAAACGTGGGAAAAGCGATTTACGACGCCGCCCGAAACAGTTCGCCGCCCGCCGAAAACAGTTGGACCAAAGCTAATAAGTGGTCCAACAAAAAGACAAATTGGTTTCCGTAAAGTAGTATTCATTCTAAATATTATCTCTTGTGAGAAAATCTACGGCTCACAGTGAAATAACAGCACAACCCCCCCCCCGCCCCACACCACACCACACACACACACAAACCTAGAGAGAGGGGTAAGGACAAGGCATTTTGTTCCCTGTTTGAAAACATACGGGGTTTAAAAAAAAACCAAAAAGGGTAGCTGACAATACCACACAAGCTGGAACTTTGAGTCGCAAGCAATCCTAAAGATAATGTGACAAACAACCCTTTGTCTCCAGCCTGATAACCAGAGCAAAGATACAGTACCAACAAACAAACAAAACAAAACAACAAACAAAACAAACAAAAAAAAAAACAAAAACAAACAACAAACAAAAACCAAACCCAACAATAAACGACCAAAAAAAAAACAAACAACAAAACCAAAAAAGACCCCAAAAAACTCCCACCAAACAAACAAAACCACCCCGTCATCAAAACAAAAAAAACCCAAGCAAACACCAACAAATCAACAACAACAACACCCCAACCCCCCCCAACCCAACAAAAAAAAAAAAAAACTATTATAATTTTTTCACAGAACCTACAAGGGATGACGAGGAGTCAGCTTTTAACCCGAGGAATCCTGAATCAAGCACTGCTCTTTTTGAAAAACAATTATTAAAAATAGTTCTCCCGCCATGCCGGCTTTCACTGTGGAATTCACTTTTGGGGGCTTTAATTAAAAAAAAAAAAAAAAAAAAAAAAACCGCTAACATCCTGCTACTCACACGAATTCCACTGAGAAAAAACTGACACAACAAGAAATGTTATATTCGCCGGAGAGAACCAGGATATACCCATTCTACAGCATAAAGCAGGAAAGGAACTTATCCGGGATCCCTCGCATAATCGGAAACCTAATTTCACTCTCGATTGTAAAAAACTGCTGGCCAAACAATCAGCCAGAAAACCTGGCGTAAAAATTTGGAACAAAATCAATAGACTAGCCTCAAGAGTATTCAGAACTATGGACGCAACTGAATACTTCAATCTAATTCATATAAGAACTGCATACTTTCAGCGCCAGACTACTCAAAGGTCTTCATTCATTGTCCATTATTTTTCAATGCTAACTCCTTCCAATCTATTACTTGGTTGTCGGCAAAAACAGCTAACACAACTCTTAACCATGCAAATAGTAATAATATGTTTCGTACATTAAGCACGCAGGATAAATACCCTAACCGTTTCCGATAATAAGCGGTATCCACACAGGGCTGGCCCGTTTTCGTTCTATACCTTTATAAAACAATCAATCCAGTTACTGGTGGCTAACAGTACGGATCAGTACAAACTGGAAAAGGTTTTACTACAAATTACCAATCAGTGTATATACAATAAACATGAACTCTAAAAAACAAGAAAACCCACGCGACAATAAAAAACTTTTTAAAACAACTATATAAAAAATAAAATCAAACGCAACAAAGAAACTATTGTACACGTCTCCTCAACTTATCATAGATTTAAGAAGATTCAAAAGCTTCGGGTAAAAATCTACAAAACCAAGCAGATGAAGATTTAAATCCATAAGTACTGAAGAAATTTACAGTTGAATCTTACAGACCCAAAACCATAGACTCTCGACTACTTAAAAGGGGGGATTTGAAGAAAGAACCAATCACGGCAAGATATGAGTCTAGGAAGCACGTTTCGCAGTGAGCCACGTTATAGGTGTTGGATGTAGTCACTTGGGCTGCCAGAAGAACAAGGTCTTACCGACAGAAAAAGTCTTAACCGATTAACCGAACCGTTTTATTAAACTTCCATTCGGGACAAGATCAAATAAAAGGCATGGAACAAAAGTAAAATAAAAATTGATAGGAAAACACTTACGAACACGCCTGGACTAAAAAAAAAAAAAGTAATTCATATGACAGGCGTCTTTTTTTTTTCTCTCCATATAGCTGACTTGCTGATGATGAAACTGAAGTGTTATTCTAGGTCATCTTCCAGCCAAGTAGCGCGAAATAATATGTTATGATATAAATTTCAGCAGCATCGTGGAAAGCCGAAATCAATCGGTCTGATATAAACTTCAGAGCATCGGGAAAGCAGACAAAATGTATGATATAAATTCACGGACCATCGGAAAGCAGAAAGCTTGGGAAAAAAAAAACAATCAAAACGTTTTAGGGGAACGAGGACGTTTGCACCAAATAAATAAAAATGAAACTGCTAGAACATATGAGACAAAAGGAATGTAAATAAAGTAAAAACAAATAAGAGAAATAATAGTTGATACAAAAAATCGAAAACGCCTCTTTTTCTTTTCACTGAATGAAAAGAATTTATTAAAGAAAAAACAAAAAAACCGCTGTTTAACATCCATCTAGGAGTAGTTAGCTTTTAAAAATTAGACTTTCTGATCGTAGAAAAACTTCAACAGTAAAATAGAGCGCAAATCGGCATTACAATGGTGGGACTCTAATCCATTAACACACGTCTCCGAACAGCTGCTAGAATGGACAGGACCTCAACACGGAACGCTGATGTACTGACACGCAGCCTGCTGCACCAGGCCACCAGCAGATGCTATTTCCACACCAAAGACAGCAGGACGTAGAGACAGAGCCATAGGCTGCCCCATTTTTCGCCAAGGAAAACCAAAGAAAAAAATCAACTGTTGAAAGAAAAAATGAAAAAGTGCGAACTCTCTCTGTTGTTACAAAGAAAGTTCGATCAAAGGAAATTAAAGGAACATAGTAGAGCACCAGTCTATACCCCTCTGCAGCAACACACTATACACAGTTTGTAAGTTATGAGATTGGATTTTACCGGATTTATTTTCATTTTCTGATATACACACGTAATTGTTGAAAATTACATCCAGGCCTGACGGTTTCAAACACTCTCTCATCAGTGATGTGTGTGCTTAGAGTGAGAATCCATCCCGTAAGCAGTGTCCATTTTGAAAACTAGACAAGATCATCTGCATCGTCCACTGACCCGCTGAGGGTTGCAAAAGCACACCACACAGCACCCCAATAGAACCCCAAACCACATAAGTTGATAACTGACCCACCCCGCCACGATGAAATATGTATCTCATGTTCCCTTAGGTTTATACATTTGCATTTGAGTATTATTACAGACACGCTATTCACTTGAATGGACGCCATGCCATGCTTTCTGATCTGATATCACTGTCACATCTGTTCGGGACGATGCCGCGCCTTTGACTCGAAATCACGTCACATGGTTCGTGACGATGCCTTGGTTATGACTAGAAGCACAGTCAATGTTCGTTGGACGCCTGCCTAGTTCTGTCTGAATGACTCATGTCACACTGTTGTGAAAGCTGCTGCTGCTGTTGAAGCACTATGTCACAATGTTGTACGCTGCCTGATTTCTGACCTGAGGTGTATCACTGTCACACTGTTGTTTGGTGGACGATGAACTGAATTTCTGACGGAAATCACCGTCACATGTTCGTGACGCTGCCTAGCTGTCGGTTGATCACGTCACATGTCGTGATACAGAGCAGAAATCGACAGCAATGAAGCAGAGGGACCCAAGGGTGAACGGCTTGGTGACAGCAAAATCGAAAGACTACCAACCAGCGTTCACCACACCTTCAGCAACAGGTCACTATGGGAGAGAAGACAGGGCAGAACATGATCGCGTGACAAGGTCAGCAACATGATGACCGTGACAGGTCTAAGCAACTTGATCGTCCCGTCCGCCCCACAGGGGACCAAATAACCGGAATTCTAACCCTTCTTCTGCCAGGGCTGCTCCATTCGCATGATCGTTCCGTGCGACAGGTTGAGCCAAATAACGGAATTCACAGTCTTCTGCCAGGCTGCCTCCCGTTCCCAGTCACGGCAAAGATCTCTTCTCGCTTCACCGTAACCTCACCCGCTGCGACCGACTTAAAAAAAGCTGGCTGCTTGTGCAGTGGTGAGAGGGTGAATCGCACTGCCTGGGACTATTATGGCTAATGACACCAGTGACAAGTGTGGCAACACTCTAGGGACGGCACCGTCGGTGACATGGCTTCCCTTGGAGTATCTCATTACTTTTCACCTGTTGGAGCAAACTTCTCCAATGTCTCCCATTCTGCAGTCTCATCAACCCTATCAATGTCCAACCCACGTTGTCTGACATTGTGTGTGTATGAGGTCTGATCTCTTTCCCTGAGGTATAGGGAGCGTGCTGGTTCAGTGGCAGCGTATGCCGCCCGTGCCATATGATCACCTCAGACATGCGCTTACTTTGGAGCTAGCTTGTAACAGCACACTCTTTTCACTGATACTTTCTTGTGTATCCTATTGTATCCCATGTAAACAAACAGATAGCAGATATCGAGCATGAGTGTTTGGTCCAACATTTTGTCAACCAGCTTGATGTTCTGGGTGCGTGGACAGAGGCGGTGGAGGGAAGGTGAAGGAGGGAGGGGAGCAGGGGAGAGGAAGATCCGGGGGAGGGGCTCGGTTTTGTACAGGTTGAGGGAGTGACGAGGAGTGGAGGAAGTGAGGAAAATTTTTTCCCCCTTGTAAGGGTAGGAGGATCGGTGCGACTGCGGTGGACAGGAAGTGGGTTGTCAAGTAAAAATGTTCCCCTGTGTAAAACAATGTCAACTTAGTAAAAATGTTTCAAAAATGTCCTTAGGAAGCAAAAATTATGCGCAGATGGAGGATATGTGGAAAGGACGCGGTTAGGAAGGATGGGTAGGTGGAGGATGGAAAGCAAAGGAGAGTAAGTTGTAACACAACTCTATGATAAGCCACACTCTAAAGATGCAGCGCTTTATACGCTCAAACCCTCGCATGCGAACAGAATCGTGTGCAAACGACTAGGGACACACACACACCACACACGGACAACGACACGGACACAGACCCAGCACACACACACATCATCACACACACACACCAGACGCCACGCACGCCAACCCACAGAGTCACGCTGTTCGTGAAAAGCACACTATCACCTGACTGCACTTAACTGCTTTTTTGTCGTCATTCTGACGAGTTCACGAATTATCTTGTCCTACTGGTTTCGGGACTCATGCTGATAAAACCTGTCTCCAGCCCATTTAGTCATCGTCATCGTCACATCGGCATCACCTTCATATCAATCCGTGTCATGGTCCGTTGTCCATAACTGGCTCAAAAGCTTGTATGTTCGAGCACACGCATCTGTGTGTTGGTGTGTGGTTTTGTCAGGACAAATTTGAGGTTAATCCTATCCGACAATATAATGTTTTTCAGTCAGTGTGTGTGTGTGTGGTGTGTGGTGTGGTGTGTGTGTGTGTGTGTGTGTGTGTGTGTGTGCGCGCCGCGCGAATGTGTGTATGGGCTGCATGAGTGCATGAATTTGTGGACGTGCATAAGAAAAAATAAAAAAAAAAAAAAAAAAAGAAAAGGTGAGCGTTGGGGGGGGAAGGGGGGGCCTTTGTGCAGGGGGTGCGTGCATAACAACGTAAAAATCGCGTGCAACCACATTATGGTGTGCGTCAGGCGCGTGGATGTTTTAGGTTATCGGAGCGCTGGGTGCGTGCACGGTTCTCATATGCGGGTCCTTTGCTAGGCCGCTGACCTTGCTGGGGGGGTTAGGGTTGAATGTCGGAGGTGGCGAGGACCGGGAGGTGGGAACGTGGGTCCGGCAGGGAAGTCCTTTTTCATGCTGCCCACAGCACTGCGGCCTCCAATGTCCTGACGCCAGCGTGCTGCGCTGAGAGCGGAGAGCCAGGCGGTGTGTAGCAGAACCTCCGCCGCCCGCATCTTCCATGAGGTGCGTGTAGTTTGCTTGGACGCGGTCCAACGCCCCGCGGGCAGGGCCCCCGGAGAGTGAGGCGCCCCCCGAGCGTGCTCTTCTCCCCCTCGCCTCTGCTTACTTCTGGACACAGCAGCTGCGTACTCGTCCGATCGAGGAGGTTGGCTGACGACGAGGGAGGTACAGCAAGCGGTGTGGGGGGGCTGGCGGACACCACCAGGAGGAAGAGGGAGAGGTGTTGCTCGTGGACTCCTCCCCACAGTGCCGCTAGACACAAAGGGCGGTGAGGATGAAAGAAGTTGAGGTCGCCACTGGTTCTTGTCAGTGCTAAGAACCCGTGCTGGTCCGCTGTCCGGCTGCCATCCGAGTGGGAAAGAGGGGAAAGGTAGGAGGGGGGGGGGGGGTGGAGGAGAGAAAAAGGAAAAAAAAAAAAGGAAAAAAAAGAAAGGGTCCACACAGGACTTCAATTATCCCTGACAATTCCTAGGGCATCAAATTGACCTGAACTGGGGTGAGAGACTGTGAGGAGCTGCCGCGGAGGACGTGGCTATGAGGAGGAGGAGCAAACAACCAACCTACACCACCAACCGAACAAAAAAAGACCGAAGTATGCGGCCATAAGGAAAGAACGAGGAGACCTACCACACGGACAGAAACGGCGACGCCGACGATTAAAAGAAAATGAGAGTCACAAAGCAAACTTTGAGGGACGAGCTAGTGATGGTGTCAACAAGACGGTAGGAGAAGACGGCCCCCACACCAAGCAGGCAAAGACGGGGGGAGTGTGAGGGGTGAGGGTGCGAGTGAGGGTGGGGGGTGGGGGGGGGGGAGGGGCGAGTGAGTTAGTGGGTGGGTGTGGTGGGGGTCGGGGGTGAGGGTGAGCTCCCTGAGCCAGCACGATAGGCGAACATGGAGGGTACTGAGGGGGGGCCCCGTCACAAGCAACTTACCGAATGTCTGAGAATGCACACATGTAGAAATGTATTTGGAAAGCGCGGCTATACCTATACTTGGGGTCCGCCCGGCAGCTGGAGGAAGGCCCCTTCTTCACAGACCAGTGTGCAAGAGAATTCGACAATAGAATTTAGGGGGATCTACGCAACGCTCTACAACAGGATGATGCAGCACCAGTAGACCGGAACCGCGGAGAAGAAGACAGAGACACCCGGGGAAGAGGAACGAAGAGAGGAGAAGTCGTTTAGAGGAGTCTTTAATCAACGTATAGTAGATAGGTCAATTACGCTCCTTGATGTTTCTTGGAGGACCTAGTATCGGTGTCCCGTCAGCCACGCGGAAATGCTGCTGCATTGCTGCTAGCCAGCCCGATTCCCAGCAACCACAGAGCGAGGGAACACGAACGCCAAGCGGGGTGGAGTAACGGGAAGGCCAATGGGATGGGAGAGGAATGCAGACCACCCTGGGTCAGAGAAGTCCCGAGCCATCAAAAGCTTCTCTACAACAAGCGCCCCGGCGATCCACTGACCAGCACACGCGTCCCCTCCTGCATGGGTCCGCATAGGAAGGGACCAGATCGTCCGTCTCGATCGCCCCTGTGTCCTTTGGCCAGGACGTCCTGGGCTGGGCGAAAAACCGTGGACGAAGACGCACCAAATCGTAAGACTTGGGCAGGGCTATAATGGCTGTCAGGGGAGCCAGTTGCAGGTATTCTTGACAGTGGCCAAACAGCTGGGCCGCAGCAGTCCGGAAGCGAGTCTGCCATCAAAAAAGTCCTTCTAGTGTGGTGAAGGTCAGAGGTTAGTCGCAACCCACCCTGCAAATGTGCTTCAACCGGCGGTGTAGCGGGCCACCGTACATACGTGGCGGCTGGTGGCTAGTGCTGCGGAACCACACGGACTTCCCTTAATTGAAGCCTTGCCAAGTGATGTTGACGACGAAGAAGACGGGCCGATGACACTAGGGACGCAATGTGGTCCTTCTTCCCCTCCTTAACCTCCACCTCCCTGGCACCACTTGCACCACTGGGACACCACTTCTGGCCTGAAGTGCCTCGATGCGGTGGGGAGTGAGCGGTGGGTAGCTGGTGCTGCAGGAGGGGGGAAATAGGAGGAGGACGCTGGTGGGGGCCACGCTGGAGGGTGCGCCTTTTCATCTCTACTGGGCTCCAGCTCCTCGCTGGAGTACCAAAAGGACGAGACAGGCAAAAACTTGCGCACTGTGGTGGGGCCAAATTTCTTGGTCGGTTTTTTGGGCGGGACAGGCATGAATGAGCGGACTGGGCCGGCGCTGGCGTCAAGGCCCGCACAACTGGAAAGGCCTGGGCGCACAGCAGGCAGCGGCTCCGGCGCCCTGCATGGATGCTGCCGGCTGATTGGTTGAGAGTGTGATGGCGGATACGGTGGTGCGCAACGATGGATGGAGGAGAGGGAAAGCGGGGCCAGACATAGAAGGATAGCGATGACTATTCCTGGTAGGCCATGGTTCGTCTCATCTGCAACACAAAATCATCAGTGTTCAAAACCTTCATCTCACCTCCGGTCAGCTCACAGTGTGGACTGGCCTTCACCAATCTAACAACAGGACCTACCACGGACCTCCAAACTGCCCTACAGACAGACAGTGACCCACGAGGTCTCATGACCAACACACAGCACCCCCTTCACAGGACAACATGACCTGTCCCGCTATGGGCCCTCAGTGACAGAATATGCACTCTACATAGCCCACCTCTCCTTCCCCATGCTCTCCCTCCACCTCACACCACACACACACACACACACACCACACACACCACACACACACACACACACACACACACCATGCACGCAACCTGCACGCACTCACCACACAACACCCACACACACACACACACGGAACCTTTTTTTTCATTATCAATATTAGCCATGTCCTTGTCAAAATGATGAAGGCAGTCTTTCATTTAGTTCTAAACACTTATGTGTGCATTCCATCCTGTCCATGCGACAGGGAAATACCCAGACCAGGCAACGACCAGGCACCACAACGATTGACAGCTATGACAGCTGCCCCTCAACACGCGGCCAGCACATACACTAAATAATAACAAGGGGGAGAGAGATGAAGTGAGAGTGATGAAGAGCGCAGGAAGCGGAGAAGAGATATGAAGAGTGAGAGATCAGAGAGAGAAGGATGGGGGAGAGAGGGAGAGAGAGACGAAGGAAGAGAAGAGGAAAGAGACGTTAGAGGAGAGGGAGGAGCGAGCGAGACTGAGAGAAGAGCGGAGGAGAGAGCGAGAGAAGGGAGGACTGGAGGAGGAGGAGGAGAGAGAGATCGAGAGGGATGAGGGGGGAGGAGGGAAGAGAGGAGCCCGAAGGAGCGGGAGAGGAGAGAGGGAGAGACGGGAGGGAGAGAGCGGAGAGATGAGAGGTAAAGTAAGGAAGGTAATATTGCTTACAGCCCAGACGGACCGCAAAGAGCCATACCAGGGTTGTCACACGTTAAAATCAATCCACAAGTCATCCAACAACAAACAAACAACGAACAAATCTATCACACATTCTAGGTTCAATACATCTTCTGAAAGCGTTCCCATCAACTTTCGTTAAAATATTTCCGTAACATCTTTAGATCAGATGAAATGTTAATCTCTTTCAGAAAATCCAAGATCAGTAATGGTTGGGACATATTGAACAGGGTTTTCAGGCGAAGAGGAGCTGAGAGAGAGAGAGAGAGATATGGTGGATGAGAGACGAGGTGTTGAGACGAGAGAGAGAGAGAGAGGAGGGAGACGAGGCGAGAGGAGAGAGACGAAGACAGAGGGGAGGAGAGGGAGGAGGATAGAGAGGAGACGAGAGAGGATGAGAAGAGAGAGAGGCGAGAGATGAGCGTAGAGAGCAGAGAGGGAAGCGGACGAGAGAGAGAGATCAGACGAGAGAGAGGGGGGGAGACAGACAGAGAGGAGTGAGCGAGCGGAAAGAGAGGGAGGGAGAGATACGAGAGGGTGAATGGGAGTGAGAGAGAGAGAGCAAGAAGGAAAGAGGAGGGAATCCAAGTCATGAGTCCCATGATATTTTTTGTATGTGGTATCAAAAAGATCACTTACAAACGATATCATGATCGTCCATGATTAAACCACAAGGGGTCAGATAAGAAAAGAAAGAATCTTGCTGTGTGATATGTCACTAAACCATTACCCCACCCCCCCCCACCCCCCCGCCTACCCTTCCCATCCTCATGACACAACAAACTAGTACGCCTCAAAACAGACAAGCCATTATTCTATCTTTTTAGTAGAACTCACTTTGATCAGAAAGAAAAAGCGAACCAGATCATCAGTGACGTCCTCAAATCAATCTGTACAGATCCAAAACCTCCAGTGACAGCTACTCAATCTGTCACACCCACATCCTTACACACCACATCCCTCAGTGACAGATCTCATCAATCTGTCCACACCACAACCCTCCACACCACATCCCTCACACCACCTCCCTCCGGTACGACAGTTCCTCCTCATCGTCAACCTGTCCACCACCACAGCCTCCACACCACAGCCCTCTAGTGTCAGTCCTCATACCAACCGGGCCACCCACCACAGCCCCCACTACCACATCCCCTCTATGACAGATCGTCCTCAGATCAATCTGGCCACGTATTCTCCGTCTCTCATCACCACAGCCCGCCACACCACATGCCCGCCGTGCATCTCGCTATCAACCTGTCCACACCACATCCCTACCCCACCACATCCCTCTTCCAGTTGCACAGTCCCTCATCAATCTGTCTCACACCCACCATCCCTTCCCCAGTGACGTCCTCATCAACCTGTCCACCTCTCTCCCATCCCTCATTGACATGCCTCCTCAATCTCGTCCACACCACCAATCCCTCTCCACCCATCATACATCCCCTTCCAGTTGACGATGGTCCCAATCGTCCACAACGCATCACCACATCCCGCCACATTCACTCCCCACATCCCTCCTCATAACCACATCCCCCCATGCAGTCCTCATCAATCGTCCAACACCACCACATCCCCTCCCACCACATCTCATTCATCCCTCCACACCACGCTCCCTACACCTGCAGTCGCGGATTGAGGTATGTGGAGTGGCGTGACGTAGATACAGATGAAATACTTTTACAATTGTAGCATTCAACTTGTATAAGCAAACAAAAAGGCACAAATTTGACAGCCGCGAAAATAAAGACACTTTTTTTTCCCCATCACTCCACCATACCCACCCCCCACCCCACTTTTATTGCGTATTTCTGGGTCATCACAAACCCCCAGCACTATTGTACAATTTTACTGAATGCATTCCACATACACAGCCCACGCACCCCCCCCCCCCTATCCCACCCCGACAACAAACACACTCTCTAGCTTCGCCCTCAGTCTACTCCCTGTTTACACTCTCAGCTTTGCCTCAGTGTCTCCCAGGTTTACAACAACAGTTTCTGAACTCAGGTTTCTCCCAGTTTACACTCTCAGCTTCTCGCCTCAGTTTTCTCACGACACACCCCTTCCTCAGCTTCTGTCTCAGTTTCTCCCAGGTTACACTCGCCTCAGCTTCGCCTCGGTTTTTCTCCAGTTTACACTCTCAGCTTCCGCCTTAGTTTCTCCCAGTTTTTAAAGTCCACCCCATCTTCCACACAACACCAAGGGATGTGGTCTGTTAAGGGGCCACGGGTCGAGAAGGAATTTTTTCCCCCCATTTATTTATCTATTTTTAAATTATAGTCCAGCTAGCGTCTCCCCCCCCCCCCCCCCCTGCAATCGACACAGCTGCGTGCAGTGAGTGGCAGGTGAAGCGCTGGGAAAGTTCCCTCTGTTGACCCCCCAACTGCCAGGGCTGTGGAGACAGCCGGTACAGCCCACGTCACAGCAATGCCCTCACAGCCTAAATAAGTGGCAGCGGTGGACCGGGACCACGGAACAGTAAAACAATCAACCCGTGCACACAACCGACCATGCATGACACAACCAAACAAATCAATCATGTTACAGCGTCCCCACGAGGTTCAAAACTCAACCCCTTCCGTAACCAGCAGGGTAAATTCCGTTTATTAGAACGGCCGCGTTCAATGGCTCAAGGAGGAAACTACCGCGATATGACTTATACATTTGACGAATATCAACAGTTGTGTCCCCTTGCTACCGTCACTTGGCTGTGTGGGTGATGGTGTCAGTGGGTCACGGGGGGGGGGGGGCCGGGGGGGGGGGGGGGGCGGGGGGGGGGGGAGCGGCGAGAAAGGGGAGAAGGGACAGGACGCTAGAGCGGAGAGAGACAGAGACGAGAAGAGAGAGAGGAGAGAGAGGGAGACAGGGCAAGACGGGAGAAACAGGGGTAGAGAGAGGAGAGAGAAGAGAGATGCGAAGAAAGTGAGCAGAGAGAGGAGACAGACAGAGGAGAGCACAAGACTGTGGGGTGTGGAAGAACAACAAAGGGGGGGCCAGGGAGGGGGGACAGGGAGGGGAAAATAAAATATGCAGAGGAAAAGAAGGGAAGGGGGAGGGGCGAGGAGGGGGGAGGAGTAAATCTCTGCCCAACCAGGGGCGTGAAGCTTGACCAAGTGCAGTCAGCAGAAGGCGAACCGACCGAATTCACATCGAGTGTTTTCCCTCGTGGGTATTATTTAAAAAAAAAAAAAAAAAAAAAAAAAAGGCGGGAGTGCAGTGTGCGTGATGTGATGTGCGTAGTGCAGTAAGCGTCGCGCATGCGTTTATATGTGAGTGTTGTGGTTGTGTCGTGTGTGTGTGTGTGTGTGTCGTTTGTGTGTGGTGTGCGTGTGTGCGCACGCGCTCGTGCGCGCGTGTATTTCGAGCGCCTTTGTGTGTGTGTGTGTATGGTGTGTGTGTGTGGTGTTGTTTGCATGCATGCCGTGGTGTGCGTTGCGTGTGTGTGTGTTGTGTGTGTGCGCGCGCGAGCGTGGTATTCGCGCGCCTTTGTGTGTGTGTGTTGTGTGTGTGTGTGTGCTGCATGCATGCGTTGTGTGTGTGCGGGCGTGCGTGCGAGTGCGTGCGTGCGTGTGTGGCGTTGTGTGAGGTGTGTGTGTGTGTGTGTTGTGTTGTGTGTTCGTGGGTGTGTGGTGTGTGCGCGCCGCGCGCGAGCGCGCACGTGAGGAGTGTCACCGAATTATTCATCCTCCGCGGCTCACTTTCATACATTCATCTCTGTGTTTCAGGGTGTGGTGTGTGTGTGTGTGTGGTGTGTGTGTGTGGTGTGTGTGTGTGCTGGTGTGTGTGCGCGCGGCGCGCGCGCGCGTGTGTGTGTCACCGAATTATTCACCCTTTCGTGGCTCACTTTCATTACATTCACGCGGACCATCGTATCGCCGACGTTCACGGCACAGGTTGTGTTCAGGATAAACGAACAATGGTGATAACACAACGGACACAGAGCACGACAGATGGTTTCAGGCAGAGCTGGGTCGGGTTCCTTGAAGACCCATGAAGCCGGCACAGCGCAGCAGCAACCAGAGCGCCCGCTGGACGTCGTCAGCTCCTCCTCCCTGTGTTCTCCTCTCCAACCACAGAGCCCCTGGGACAGCGCGTGCCCGCGTCCTGGCCCTGCAGGACCACACCGTGGCAAACAGTTTCCTTTCGTCTGGTTCACATTGTCCACCACAGTGGGGCCTGACCACGACAACCCCTGACGTGAAGGACTCCCGTTGCTGGGTGGACGAGGGGGGGGGTGGTCAACCCCTAGCCTTTCACTGTGTGGTGGGGCCCCCAGCGAGCGGAGGACCAGTGGAGCAGTCAGAGATGCGGGAGGTGGGTGCGGTCCGCCTGGCGGCCCTCGTTCTGACGGCCAGCCCAGGTCACTGGTCAGTAGCAGCACGCTCGTCCCCGGTCATCGTACTGGCGCGATGCCAACGGCCGAGTTCTAACTGACCACACCGCGGGACTTATTCGTGGTATCCTCCATCAACACCAGCTCCGCAAGGAGGAGGCGAAGCTGAGGACCGCAGCTGTGTATATAAACTGAGCATCCCTCCCCCCACCTCCTCTCTCTCTGAATGGGCAATCAACTACGTCCATCGGTTTCAGGAGCAGTTTCAGGCTGACGGCTACTGGATGCTGAAGCCTTAACACTTGATAAACGCGCACCTGTCCGAACACCCAGCCTCCCCTCTCCCACCTCCACACAGTGCGTGTTAGCTGACCAGTTCAGCTGGGGCCAACAGGCCATGCACATACCATCCACCCCCCACACCACAGTGTCTAAAATCACTATTCTTGTGAACAGAACATTAAATTACATATTCATTCATTCATCCCCACACCACATTTCCGTCTGTTCTTTACAGCACCGTGTGTGCAAGGCAAAGTCCTAGAGGGACAACATCAACAAACAAAACCAGTTACTACAGGTAGACTCCAAACGTGTGGAAGGCAACGTACTACAGGGACAACATCACACAAAACAACATATATGTGGAAGGCAAATGGTACATCGACAAACAGGGGAGGGAAACCATCAACAAACAAACATATATGTGGGAAGGCAAGTACTACAGGGACAACACCAACAAAGGCAAAACATATATGTGGAAGGCAAAAGTAACCTAGAGGGACAACACCAAACAACAAACATATATGTGGAAGGCAAAGTACTACAGGGGTCAACATCAACAAACAAAACATATGTGTGGAAGGCAACATCAAAATACTACAGGGAACAACATCAACAAACCACACAACTATATGTGGAAGGCAAGTACTACAGGGACAACATCCAACAAACAAATATATATGTGGGGAAAGGCAAAGTCCTACAGAAGGGGACAACATCAACAACAAACAAACATATATGTGGAAGGCAAAAGGGACAACTGGAAGAAACAAAGGGGAAGGCACAGTACTACAGGGACAACACATCACAAACATACTATGTGGAAGGCACATCAACAAAAGTACTACAGGGGCAACATCAAACATGTGTGGAAGGCAAAGTACTATGTGGAACATCAAAAACATATACATGGAAGACAAAGTACTACAGGGACAACATCAACAAACAACACATGTGTGGAAGGCTGTTAGAAGGCAACATCAACAATACACAAGTGTGGAAAGGCAAGTACTACAGGGACACACAAACACAAACACATATGTGGAAGCTCAACAGTACACACATGTGGAACAACATGGAACAACACCAACAAAAACATATATGTGGAAGGCAAAGTACTACAGGGGACAACATCAAACAAACATACAAACCGACGTCAAATAGGACCTTTCTTCAGGAGCCTGCCATGTTGATATAGTTTTATTCTTCGTGTCCTCTTTTTCTTTTGTTTTGTTTGTTTGTTTTTCTCTTCTGTTTTCCGGACTTTATGCATGTAAACACATTGACAGTAATACGTGAGACTGTTCTGATTCGGCACCAACTGAGGTCCAGTCTACAGGTCAATACAGACACACCAGCATCTAGACTTCAACTTCTTGCTGGAAAAGCTACTTTTTTGCTGTTAATGCAGATATCAACAACAAACAAACAAACAAACAAAAACAAAAAACAAACAAAAACAAACAAACAAAAGAAAGAAAGAAAGAAAGAAAGAAAGAAAAAAAAAAAAACCGGAACTAAGTTTCTGCTGATCACACCAGGGAAATAAAAACTCAGGTGAAAAAGTCTTATAATGAAAACAATAACAATAGTAACCAAAACAAAAACGTCACAGAGTCCGAACAATTTTCAGGTGTTTCTCCTCTGCTGTTTGTGTTCTGCTTGGATCTGAAGTCTGAAAATGTGTGCCTTATGCAATGATGGCAGAAAATTAGTTTTCTGTTCCGAGTTAATTGCTACTATCTAGATTCATAGCCATTCGTTTACTGACGCCTCTAAGCAGAATTGAAACAACGGCGCATGGGAAATACGCAACCATTTGTGTCTAAACTATTTAGGCGGTCAAATGTTCGCCATGCTCTCTCGTGCGCATCCTCTCTCTCTCGCTCTCTCTCTCTCTCAACTCTCTCTCTCCTCTCTCACTCACCACACAAACACACACACACTACACACACACAACACACACCACAAAGACGCACACACACAACACACACACACACCACACACACACACACACACACACACACACGCATCACAAGAAACGCAGAAAGGAAGAGGAAGAGGCATGGGAGACAGAGAGAGTTGGACGGGGATGGAGGAGAGAGGAGAGACGGAGGATAGAGAGAGAGAGAGGATGACGAGAGAAGAGAGAGGAGAGAGAGAGAGAGTGAGAGAGAAGGAAAAACACGAAACAACAACAACAAGAAGGAACACAAGGATAGGAAGAAGCAGACAGCTAGAGGCGCACCCGAACTCACTGCTGCAACGGAATGCCAGAGAGGCAGTGTCAACAAACAACTCCATCGTCAGCCAGTAAGTCGTGGTGCCTCGGTCTGCGTCCTGCCACGCCTGTCACTCTGCCTCTGTGCTCTGTCAGTCTGGGCATCAGGCCTGGCAATCCGCGCACCAAGCAGAACCAACATGTGATGATGAAATAAATCGACATCTGACACCACGCCTGTCTGCCACCAGCAACTTTCCTTCTTTCGCCTCTTTCTCTCTCTCTCTCTCATCCTCCTCTCTGCCCCCACCCCTCCCCCCCCCCCCCACCTCCACTCCCCCCCTCAAAGACCCCTCTCTTTTCCGCAGCTACATCTGTGGCGCGAATCATTCTGCTGCATTGACACATCTGTACGTGAAGATGGCTTTTTAAGGAATGTACGTACATATGCTCGATCGGACACGGCAAAACTCTGTGACCTTTTTTCTTTCCGCGTAAGCAGGCAAGTCCTGACGTTGTTCTTGCCTTGTCTTGTGCTGAGGTTGATGTGTGTGTGTGTGTGTGTGTGTGTGGTGTGTGTGTGTGTGTTGTGTGTGTGAGTGCTGTGGTGTGGTGTGTGTGTTGTGTGTGTGTGCTGTGTGCGTGTGTGTCTTTGGTGTGGCGTATGTGGTGGCGCTTGATGTGGCGCCAGCATGCATTATCGTATTCTTGAACGCGCGCACCAGAATGTGGTGTTTGCGTTTTGTACTCTGTCTTGCTCTCTTACTTTTTTCTTCCTCCGGAGATTTGAACCCGAGGGAGCCAACCAACCGCCAAGGGGAGGGGGGGGGGGGGGGGCGCTGACTGAAGTGGCAGCTCTTCATAATCTTCCCCTTTCCTTTTCCTTTCTCGATTCTGGAACGTCACCCAGCAAGAAGACCCATGGCCAGTCGCGTGCGTCATCTTGACTTCTGATAAAACTCTGCCCCTGCCCACCCATTTTTTTCTTGTTTTCCTTTTTCCTTTCTGTGCCTCCCCACCTGTCCCCTGTCGTTTGTCATCTGGTGATGCACCCAAGTCCCTTCCGGTGGTCTTGTGCCGGTCAATTTTGGGTTTTGAACACTCCCATTCTGTGTCATGGAACTCTAAACTATAGACTAGATGTCCATCTAACCGCTGTCCATGAAGTGTCTCTACCTCTGCTTCTCTCCCTCTCTACTCTCTTCTCTTACCCCCGCGTCAAATCTTTCCTCTGTAGATCCTCTCTCCCCACACATCCCAGCCCATCAACAAATAGCCATGAGTCATGCCCCCAACTGAACAACTCTGTCTACCTCACCCCACACGCCTGTGTTCCCCCTGAACACCCTGTTACAACACCCACATCCCCACCAGCCTGGTTCCTCCCTGAAACAGCCTGCTATCGCACCCACCGCCCATTCGTTCTCCCCCCCTGAAACAGCCATGTATGACGACAACACTGAGGATCGCAACCTGCAAACAGCGCTGACAAAAGAATCATCCACACATCACAGTACAGGATCCCGACGCTTGTCTCTTTTCCGCTGCTCCTCTTGTTTAGTTTTGTTTCCGTAGCATTGTGTATTCTTTGTTTGCTCTTCTCTTGCGACAGATTTCGCAACATGCATTCTCGAAATATACACTGAGCGATCTCCGAAGAACCCTCCAATCCCGAGTCGCAGTCACTTTCTCCAACTCGCGCATCTCACATGACAGAATGCCTGTGCCTATTGATACCACCGAACTGCCCTGCTGTTGTCAGCAGACTGTACGTCCACAATGCGCCGATTGATACTGACTAGCCCCTAACGTTGTCAGGATTACGTCCACTGGCGCCGATTGATAACTAACTGCCCTCCTGTTGTCAGCGAGTTCCGTCACACTGCTCCGAATTGAAACTGACCACGTGTATGTCCGCGAGTTACCGTCACACTAGCGCGCCGGATTGATAACTGCCCTCTGTTGTAGCGAGTTACTTACTCCTCTGCTCCTGTCCTGGCTGCCATCCAGCTAGCCTTCGTCGCCTGTACTATTTTCACCTCTCCTCTAAACGCTAACGGCTTTGTACGGGCATGTAAACCTCCTTTTGTCATCACACGTGCTGTCAGATTACCGAGCCACTGGCCTCTTCCACTGCTGACAGTGATGTGTTGAAGAAACCAATGAATTACCAGGCAAGATGAATGCAAGAAAAAAAGGACACACAGACCATGAACGTGAAAAAAGATAACGAATGGACACGTTTATCCTTATTTCAGAGCCATTAGCAGTCGACTTGGGGTTTCTGATGGTTGTTTCATGAAAAAGTGCGAATCGTATAGAATATGTGCCTAGGGAAAAAAAAAAAATCAAGGAAGTGTTTTCAATAACCAAAGCAATCGCAGAATGCGTGCCAAGAACTAAAGTACCTCTCGGGTAACTGCCTCTTGATGGACAGATGTCTAATATCACTGTCAAGACAGAGAAAGTGAGACATTAACACAAGATAACCCCGGCGGCTGTGGATTGATAAACACAACTATCACCATCGCCAGTACAGAATGTAATGCACGGTCTAACTTCAACATGAAACAAACACAACTACAGTCCAACGCCAGTGCATTCTGTTTACTGGACATGCATAATCCAGATATTTGTAACTGATAACACACTTGTGATGCATCGCTGTTAAAGATGCATGCGCGGCCAAAATACCCTGGCACGCTCAGCGAAACACCACACTTTTTAATCGTTCTGTTTCCTGCCAGCTGCATGGCAAAACAGAAAGAATTAGAATCCAGACAGGAGTTTGGAGACCATGCATGAGCGGAAAAACTACTAGCATATCCTACAAGGACTCAACGAAGACAAACGATTAATATGCGCTAAAACATGGTCGCACGGACTAGTTGGGCCCCACCGAACCGCTAAACCCTGCCAACCGTTCAAACGACGGCAGATGATTTCTGGGTAGGTCCCCCTCCCACGCTACAATTCGTCACTACACCAAACGACTTCCTCCAAAACCATGCCTCCCGAGGTTTACCTTTTGAAGGGAGGGCGCTGACATGACGAAGGCCAGGGAACGAGCTGGTACGAAAACATAGAGGATTGGAACCAAAACTGGCCGTGCCGGATCTCCCTAATGACAGCTGCCTAACAGAGGATCCTGGAGAGAAACGGCCGCGGCCTCACACGTCCCACACCACCAGCGCCCCAGCAGGTCAGGGGAATGAGATGATGATGAAATACAGCATGTATGTGGGTACTGTTACGATAGGCATATTTTTTAGTCATAATTCTATTCAGAATTGCGTGGATAGGACACACATATCCGGTTACAATACTGGACAATACAGCTTTGAGCATCGCCAATGCGTAAACACAGATACCAGAACTGTCTAGGGAAAATTGCTCCTTTATGGCCAATAAGGAAGTACCAGCAACCAAAGAAGGCGGAAATACAATCATACATATGCTTGTGATCTTCTCCATAATATGCGGCACGCTCACAGCAAACTGTGGTGTTATGTGGGTGGGGTGTGTGTCGTGTGTGTGTACGCGCGCCGGCGGCGACGCAGCGCGTGCGAGATGTGAGTGCGCGCGTCTGTGCGATGCCGTGTATGAGTGAGACGTGAGGTACGTGTCGTGCGGCAGGGGCGCGCTATGCGTGTCGTGTGTGTGTGCTGTGTGGGTGTGTTGGGTGTGTGTGGTGTGTGTGTGGTGCGCGACACGCAGCGCGCGCTGCGACAGCGTCCGTGAATGCCAAAGAAAAAAAAAACAAAAACGACAAAACCGCGTACGTATAGGTCCGGAATAAGACGACGCTGTATATAAAAGTGTTAGATATTGAGTAGACATGGGGGAAGGAAAGAATTAGTACAAAATTTCCAGAGTCTACCGACGTGGCGAACAACACACCAAAAATAACAGAAACGGATGACTGCAAAAGAATCAAAAAGACTGCACCAGTCTGCAATGACCTGTACACACAAATCATTTCTTCTCTTCTGCAAAGCAGTAGGAGTGACTTCCCGATTAAAACAACTCATGCTCTGCTCGCACTGTAGACAGACACTAAAGGGAAGGGCTTGGGGTAGGGTGGAGAAGACGTAATCAGTAGTGAGGAGACCCAGATTAAATTGGAGGTTGGGGGGTTGGAATGAAAAAGAAACAGAGAAGCGGAAAAAAGGAGCAACAGAAGAAGGCAGATGCAATGTATAGTAAACATGATAACCAATGGTAACGACGAAGATAAACCAGTCGGAAACAAAACATCGGACAGAGCATGAGACAACACAAAGACCTATAACAAAGACCAAACACAAAGCAGAAGGATCAAAAGACCGCCCGAAAGACCGCCAGACACAGGTCCCATAAACCAGAAAAGCCCCGTCCACAAATTTCACAACACCCACCACAAAAACACACACACAGGAAAACCCACTTCACACACACACCACACCACAACACACACACCCACCACCACACACACCACCCACACCACCACCAACACACAACACCGAATTAATGAATGATTTGGGTAAAAGGAAGGATAAAGCAAAACAGACCAACAAAACAAAACAACGAAGAGAGAAAAAAGTATAGGGACGAGACATATGAGAACATTTTTAAATAAAAATCAAAAACCATTTAAAAAACAAAAAAACAAACAAAGCAAAAGATAGATTCCAGTGAAGATCTCACCACTCAATCTTCAACCATTCACGCAGCTAATTATTGCCTTCGATCTGGCAAACTTGGTGGTGATAGGCAAAAAGGAAAGAAGAAGAGAGGAAGAGATCAGAGAGAGAGGAGAGAGAGTCAAGAGAGACAAGAAGAGAGAGGAGAGAGAGAAACCATTCATACGATGATTCCTTATAAGCCCAGCCGACCGCTGTGGCAAATTCAGGGCTGTAACAGCTTACCAAACGGACGCCCTATCTAAAAGCTGCAGTTCTCTTCATAAAGAAACCCGACATCAAAATCAATGCACTGAAACTAGTATATCTATAAATCATAGGTGGGTGAATAGTAGGGTATATGTAGTATATATTATATATATATATTATCCACATACCCCGCAAGTTCAAAGCAGTTAATCTGCACGTGTTAACCTATTACATGAAAAAACGAATTGTTGTTATCATTTTTTTTAAAACTTCTCGTGCATATGAACCCAATGTCTTCCATCAACCCACAAAAACCCCGCACTCAACTCGAACTGTATCACAGTAACCAACCGAGATTGAGGCACGCAACGCGGCGATGGCATTCGCGTCAAATATCACCACGGGGACCGGAAAAAGGGGCCCGCGAGAATGCAGAATCCCCTTCATTCTACCATCGACGGCAGCCCTAACTATTTTCACGAAGGAAAAAATTATTTGCTCTGACAAACTGGCGAGCAAGACATTATTTCTCTACAAGACAACATTCGTTTTGTTGGTGTGGAAAATATAACGCATGAGAGTTTTATCAACGGAGGAAGCTCAATCCTGGGAATTAGCGTTGGCAACTTCGTCTTTCTCTATTTCTTTCATCCCCTTAAATCGATTTCTCCTCGGACCACCCCCCCCCCCAATCAACCCCGGCCCCCCGACCACCCACTCCGCAGCCCATCGGAGTCTCTCTAATTTACAAGTGATATGTTCTTTTTGACTCGGCTGCGTATCTGTCCAACTCGCACTATCGATTGGGTAGCTCCTAGATAACACACCCTTCAACTCAAATCTAAGTGTCTGAAGCTGAGTATTTTGGCTCCTCACCTGCGGTATGCGGTAGAAAACAGTGAGATGGAACTCCTTATTAACCTTGCAAAGACTAACTGACCAACAGAACAAACTCCCTGTCAGACTGCGTAAGGAGTCACCGTTCTCTCTGGCTAGGCTCATACCTGTAGTTATTCCCCCTCTCGATCTCCGGATCTACAGCATTCAACGAGTAAGAAGATGACAGTAGTAAACGACACACAACACCACATAAACAATCACA
>JADBJO010022910.1:0-27250 GCA_016801955.1 Conus betulinus
CCTGTAACGCTTTTTTTTCTTCTTTATGGAATATCTCAGAAAGTACTTGGCCGATCTTTGGAAAATTAGCAGATATGTTCATTATGGGTAACAGATGATGCCCGATATTTTAGTTTACCCCGTTATAGCCGTCACTAACGGCTGTAACAGCCTGTAACGTTTTTTTCTTCTTTATAGAATATCTCAAAAAGTACTTGGCCGATCTTTCTGAAAATTTATAGGTATGTTTCTTCATTCATGGGTCATGAATAATGCCTGATGTTTTTTAGTTTACCGTTACAGCCGTTACTAGGGCTGTAACGGCCTGTAACACTTTTTCTTCTCTAATGGAATATCTCAAAAAGTTCTTGGCCGATCTTTATGAAAATTAGCTGGTATGTTCATTATGGGTCACGGATGATGCCCAATGCTTTAGATTACCCCGTTTATATCCGTTACTAACGGCTGTAATGGCATGTAACGGTTTTCCTTCTTTATAGAATATCTCAGAAAGCACGTGGCCGATCTTTCTGAAAATTTGTAGGTATGTTCATTATGGGTCACGAATTATGCCCGATGTTTTAGTTTACCGTTATACTTTACTAACGGCTGTAACGGCCTGTAACGCTTTTTCTTCTTCATGGAATATCTCAGAAAGTACTTGGCCGATCTTTGTGAAAATTAGCAGCTATATTCATTATGGGTCACGAATAATGCCCCATGCTTTAATTTACCGTTATATGCGTTACTAACGGCTGTAACGGGTTGTTTGTCTTCATGGAATATATCAAAAACTACTTGTCCGAGCTTTGTGAAACTTTGTAGGTATGTTCATTATGTGTCACGGATGATGTTCGGTGTTTTAGTTTACCGTTACGGCCTGTAACACTTCCCTTCTTTGTGGGATATCTCAGAAAGTACTTATCCGATCTTTGTGAAAATTAGCAGGTATGATCTCTCCGCTTGAAAGTGGCCTACAGGTACCCCAGGTTTAAAAGCCAGCGTGTCCAACGTTTCCTGTCCTAAGCTGTCAAGATCTAACTAGAATTTTGCAGCCTGGTCAGGAATGTTTAGTCATATGGATTTTGTAAGTCGAGCTGCGTTGGTTTTCGAGTAGTTGACAGGCGACATATATTTGAGGCTGTGATGTTGAGAGAATATCTTGTCATAGCCGGCAATACATTTGCTCATTAAACAGATGATTCTGTCATGTTCTCCTTCTGTTCTAGTTTCTGTTTATACATTTTGTTGGGGAAAAAAGATTGAGAAATTCACAGGAAGGAATTTAAGGACCCCAAACACGATCTAAATAATGGATGCATAGACTTGTATTTATTGGTGTAGAAGAGTGAACATGGTTTTAATAGTTTCAAACCGAAGTGACTGAGGGTGAAAAAGTAAGCACAATTTTGGAAAGGCAGGGCGTTAGTTTACCGCCAAGAACACAGAGTACAGAGGGAAAAAACACAATGCATTTCGGCCTCTTGGGTCTTCTTCGGGAAAACAAAAATTCATTTAAGACAATGGAAACGAAGAACGAGAAACTACGCATCTTCTCATATTCAGCGCACGGTCACCCAGCTGGGTGGCCTCATTTTCACCCGGTGGCCATTTTAATCATGCGCCAAATCTATCCTTTGTCTGTCTATGTCCTTGGCGGTAACGAACATCCTCTCTGTCTAAATTGTACGATTTCAATAGCCAGTATTATGATTATAAGAGGGATGGGGAATCAAGTGGACATCTTGGGGGCTGTGCCTTTCCCTTTTTCATGGTACCCTGATTGCCACCCTCACGCCCTATCTCATCCACCCACTTTCTCCCTGCCAAATCTTTCCCATGGGGCGGGGACGATAAGGTGCAAAAACCCCTGTGTAACATCTATTGCTGTCCTTATTGCATACTTCTTATTTTCCTTATCTTTCCTTTTTTTTCTTCCTCTGTTTTCTTTCTCCCTTTCTTTTTCTTCTTTTTGCCTCATCTCCCCATCCCCAAATCGAAATTGCTAATTTGATAACTTTCTGACATAGCCATCATTGGCTAACCACAGTTTAAAGTTCTGTAGGACAGGTAGTTGATCCTTTCTGGTGTAAAATTGTTAATATAGGAGCATGGTTTTCCAAGCGTGCTCGTCCTGTCAGTCTCCCTCCTCTCATCAACCACTGCTGCAACATCCATGGAGCCTGAACACTCACACCACCTCAACACGTCTGTCGTCACTTCTCCTGGTGCGGTGACAGGAATACCCAAATGTGAAAGGGTACCCCCTTTAAATCCACCCGCCCCCACTCTAAAGCTATTAACACCACAGAACAAAGAATACAGAACACCGAATAATAGGTGCGACAAACTAACAAATTTTATTCAGATTCGCACTCACATACGCACCACCAGCAAAACAAGTAAAACAGATCTTCAAACAATAACATATAAATCAATAATATTTCAAAAAAATAATGCCCCAACACCCCCACCTCCAGATCCCAGGAGCGATACCCCCTGTAGTATCCTTGGTCCAATATTAACCCTGTGTGGGTTGAGGTCCTGTGAGGCTCCTGGGATCTGGAGGTGGGGTGTATGAGCTGTTGATGATCATATATATATATATATATTATATATATATATATATATATATATATATATATATATATATATATATATATATAGAGAGAGAGAGAGAGAGAGAGAGAGAGAGATAGGTAGATTTGGATATATTTGTATATGTTGTGTGGAGGGGGAATTGTAGTGAATTGTTTGTTTGTTTGTTTGTTTTTTGAGGGGGGGTGTTGTCGTGTCGTCTTAGTAGTTTGTATTGCGTGGGCACTTTGGGTTCTGTAGGCCATCCTTCCCCTTGGGGCTGGGTCATCCAACATCAAAACCAAAACTACAACAATCACAAAAATAGATACGGCCAAATATAGGCACAAACTGCACCCTCTTGGTCGATAATCTACCTACAATAACTCGACAACACACACACACACACACACACACACACACACACACACACACACACACACACACACACACATCATAACTCCAAAATATCGACATGGGGGAAAAAAAAGAAAACTAACCACTGCAAACCACTCCGCCATACGACAAGCACAATGATGTCCCTTGAATGTCCGTGCGTGACAACGTCTGTCCAGGTCCTTTGCATGGACCTGATGATGTAGACTGCTGATGTTGCTACTGGTGTAGCCGCTGATGTAGGTACTGATGCATTCTGATGTATCCTGATGTAGCTGCTGATGCATTCTGCTGTAGCCTGCTGTAGCCGCTGATATAGCTGCTGGTATAGCTGCTGATGTAGCTGCAAGAAGTCGCTGCTTACATAGTTGTTGATATAGCTGCTGATGCTTTCTGATGTAGCTACTGACATAGCTGCTGATGTCGCTGCTGATATAGCTGTTTAAGTAGCTGCTGATGCATTCTGATGTAGCCTGGTGATATAGCTGCTGATATAGCTGCTGGTGTAGGTGCTGAGGCATTCTGATGTAGCCCGATATAGCTTCTGATGTAGCTGCTAGTGTAGCTGCTGATGCATTCTGATGTAGCCTGATGTAGCCACAGCTGCATTCTGATGTAGCCTGATGTAGCCGCTGATGCAGGGCCTATCAGGTCTTTTTGCAGAGGGTCCAGGGAAGCCAAACACTGGTGTTCCTAATCAGACAATGCATCAGGCCTCTTTAGCGAGTTTCCTAGGTAAGGGTGCTTAAGAAAACGTGTTATCGTTCAGTGTTCCATTCGTTTCTTCCTATCCATCCTCCTGTCTGTCTTTATGTTCGCGCTGTCTTAGTCTTCCTTCATTCCTGAGTTCCTTCCTTGTGACTCTCTCCATCAAACCTGCCTTATTCTTCTCGTCATTCCATTTGTTTCCCTGCACTTGGTTTTAGTTTTGTCTCTCTGGAACTGATCATTCGAACGATTTATTAATCTGTCCTAATATTTGTAGAAGGATTTGGACTGTTCTACATGCTGATAAAGCGAACTTAGGAGAAACATTACCATGGCCAAAAATAAAATGCAAGACAAACATCACGCGTTTCGACCTTTTTGATCTTCTTCAGGTAAGACAAGCACCATTCAAGACAATGAAAATAAAGATCGATAAACAATTTATGTAACTCAAATTGTGAATAAAACAAGTTCATCTGGTCAGAAAGCCTACATTTTTTTTTAAAGAAAAGTATGTGCAGCTTATGAATATTACTTAGATTCCAGGGAATTCTAAGATCATTGATATATACTCTACAAATGAAAGTATCATCATCACATCATCACGGATGTCCGTCGTGGTCGACGAAGACTTCAGTGACTCTGCACGTGTGAGCGCAAGCCAAAGCTGGACACACAGATTCGTCCGCACTCTGGGCATGCGACAGCTATCACTGGGTCAGGTCTCCTCTCTTTGCGGGCTTGGCGCTTCTAGTCCAATTCCTGCAAACGCTTTTCTTCGAAGCAATTTACTCCTTTGTGGACAGCAAGTCGCCAGGCACTGCGGTCTGTGGCAAGTGTTTCCCAGCCCTGAAGCGGGATGCCACAGGAGGCCAGTGATACTTTCAGGCAGTCCTTGAAGCGTTTGAGTGGACGCCCATTGTTTCTTGTTCCAGCTGCCAGTTCAGAGAAGAAGACCATTTTCGGAAGTCGTGTGTCGTCCATTTGTACCACATGCCCAACCCACTTCAACTGCGCTTTCATGATCAGCGCCTCGATACTACGCATCTTTGCTCTGCGAACGAAGGTAACAATTGTATTAAAAGGCAATCAAGTATCTGATAATAATGACACTATTCGCATGTTTTTCGCATAACTGGTTTCAGGATTTTCATTTTGTAAGAAGTTTAGAATTGAAAATTGTCCAAAGAAAGTTAAAAAAAAAAAAGTTCGATTCATGTGGGACGTAATCTCATTGAACATTTCCGACAATGATAGAAAAGAAAAGCCCTGGTCGACATCGTAGCTACAAGAAACCGTGGATTGAACATACATATTCCGGCATTTAACAGCAGGGTAACGGCAGTTATGGAACACACAGAGAACACTACATCGATTGTTCCGATTTACCGAACTTGAAATACTCTCAGGGCCTTGAACATTATTATTATTATATTATTATTATTATTATTATTATTATTATTATTATTATTATATATTATTTATATTATTAGCTTCTTCTTCTTCTTCTTCTTGATGATAATGATGATGATGATGCTGATGATGATGATTATCATTATGCTTATTTCATCATCAGTATGATTATTATCATTATTATTATATATTATATGGATACTTACATAGCGTCTATAATCGACTAGAGACCAATTTCTAAGCGCTTTACAATCCACACTCGTTGTGCAACGGGCTGCCTACCTGGGTAGTTCTAAAGAGCTTCCAGATAGCGTTTCATTCAGTCGTTTCCCGTGTCATCCAGTCAATATCGTTCAATATTGTTCACTCAATTTCCTCACTTTCTTCATTTTTTTTTACGTTCCTCACATAGGGTGCACGCTATGTGTAACGTGTCATCCATACCAACGGCCGAAACAGCTTTTTTTCCCGAAAGTTGGTGATGGGATTTTACGTGTGTGCAAGATGTTGTGCGTGCATTCACACACAGAACGTTGAATTATAGTCTCATTCGAAGGACTATACGGGAAATTTAGTCAGAACCAATGTTAATTCAAAGGGAAAAATCCTCCTGTGCCGAGACGGCCCGGTGGAGATTCGAACCCGCAAACCCAGAATCACCAAGATTACGAGTCCAGCGCTCTACCACTGAGCTATTCCGACCTCCAAATGTGTGTGTGTGTGCGCGCGCGCGCGCGCGCTCTCTCTCTCTCTCTCTCTCTCTCTCTCTCTCTCTCTCCTCTCTCTCTTCTCTCTCGTCTTTGTGTGTGTGTGTGTGTGTGTGTGTGTGTGTGTGTGTGTGTGCGTGCGTGCGTGCGTGTGTGTGTGTGTGTGTGTGGGTGTGTGTGTGTATGTGTGTGTGTGTGTGTGTGTGTGTGTGTGTGTGTGTGTGTGTGTGTGTGTGTGTGTGTGTGTGACGTGTCATTTTTTGACCGTGACTTATTTTTTTTCTTTATAGGAGTTATAGGAGAAAAGAACACTTGTATGGCCAGACTATTTATTTTCTTCTTCTTTCCCCTCCTTAGCTTATGCAGGTACAACTCGTTTGGGAGAGTACGTTTTACGTCTCACGGTAAGCACGTGTATTCGTGTGCCATTCGGTCTCTCACCCTACACGTGGGGCTAGCACCCAGCCTGCTTGAGTTCTCGTGCTAGGCCAATCGGGGCTTTCCAACTAGCGAAATGGACTCGACTATCGGTTGGGCCGTGCCGATATTTGAGGGGTGGAAGGCAAGAGGGGACCTAAGGAAGAATCGCACTGGGAGACACAAGGGACTGAGACTCAAGACCAAGAGCAGCTGTCCTGGGAGTTTCGCCGCTCCCGTGACCCGACTCCACTCACCTTCGCTGGCCGTGGAGGGAACTTCATTGCCCGGGCCACCATCACACTTTTCGTTAAGTGACGGGTAGGCTGTTGCCCGGTTTTGGACAGCTCCCTTTCGGTATGGGAGTGCTGCTGATCCTGCCGGTCCTGCCGGTCGTCCTGTCCTGACCACACAAGCTGATGAGGTAGGAACTATACTAATATATAGTACTAAGTGCATAGTGAGCAGCACCCAAAACAGCTATGGTTCATGTTAAAATGTTATGTCATTATAAATTTGTTTCGAGCCTCACCTTTTGGTAGTATGCATTTTCAATTTGGAAATGAATTATTTATAATGTTGATATAGTTTGTGAATGGCCATATGTAAATGTGGGATTACCCTTTGTAGGGAGTGCACAGAGAAGAAAAAGAAAAGAAAAGAAACATTCTTTAAAAGAGGAAAGGGGAGAGCAGTCAGAGACCTTGGGTGCACCTTTAGCAAGTATTGCGGGCCCTTCCCTCCTTGCATTTCTCCCCACGGGTGGGAGCTCCTGAGTGCGACCGGCCTCTCAGCCCCATTCTTCTCCCTCAGTATATCAGGGGACTCATAATCAGCCTCCCTATTCAGCTCGTTCTCCAGGTCCCAGACAGTAGCCAGGACACCAGGGCCATGAAGCTGCGACCATCACCCTCCAGGTCCCAGCAGGCAGCCAGGACGCCAGGGCCACAGGGCTGTGACCAACTGCCAGAGACGACAGGGACGCCCTCTGTGCAACAGCTGAAACAATTGGACACGAAGTCCCTGAACTGCACTAAAGTGTACCATGTGCCTCAAACCTGAGGGGGAAATGAGTGCTATGAGTGTGTGGCTGAGGGGCGTGTGATTGCGTTTTTGCACTTTTGTTTTTCTTCTTTCGTCTCAAATCCGTCTGTCCTTTTGTTTGCTCTCCCTCATCATCATTCATGTTTTTAGTCTCTCTCTTTTCAAGCCCGTTCCCTGTACCCCATTCCCCCGCTGTGATTCACTCACTTCATCTCCCCTTTGTGTTTGTAGTAACTGTGAATCACTCACTTCATCTCCCCTTTGTGTTTGCAGTAACTATGATTCACTCACTTCATCTCCCCTTTGTGTTTGCAGTAACTGTGATTCACTCACTTCATCTCCCCTTTGTGTTTGCAGTAACTGTGATTCACTCACTTCATCTCTCCCCTTTGTGTTTGTAGTAACTGTGATTCACTCACTTCATCTCCCCTTTGTGTTTGTAGTAACTGTGATTCACTCACTTCATCTCCCCTTTGTGTTTGTAGCAACCGTGAATCAAGCACTTCATCTTCACTTTCTGTTTGTGGTAATTTGAATCACTCACTTCATCTTCCCTTTGTGCTTGTAGTAACGACATTCTAAATCTAATGTTACTGCAACGCTTCTGCAACGCTATTTTTTAGAAGTGTTCAAGAAAACTCTCCATTCCTAATGAAAAACATTTTTTTCAAGGACAATAACTATTAGCAAGCAAATATGCCTAAGCGTTGAAACATTACCTGGAGTATAATTCAGAGAATGATTTTTTTTCTACAACTGGACTGACTTTCAGTTAGTTTATATCATATTTTTCAATTGCACCTGAAAGAAGAACATCCTTGTAACATTTCTTATCACCCACATGTCCTGGGTATCCCTACCTCTTCATGAGTGACATGAACAGTAATAAATCATGCATACTATCTCTGTCTTCACACACACACACACACACACACACACACACACACACACACACACACACACACAAACACACGAACGCACGCACGCACGCACGCACGCGCACGCACGCACACACACACACACACACACACACACACAACGAACGCACGCACGCACGCACGCGCGCACACACACACACACACACACACACACACACACACACACACACACACGCACACGCGCGTACGCATACACGCAGGCACGCACGCAAGCATGCACACATACACTCTCACTGAGAGAGAGAGAGAGAGAGAGAGAGAGAGAGACAGACAGACAGACAGACAGACAGAGGACAGACAGAGGCAGAGACATGGAGAAGAGAATATATTACACACACACACACACACACACACACACACACACACACACACACACACACACACACACACACACATGCACGCACACATACTCAGTCACACACACGCACGTACGCGTAAAGGCAGGCACGCACGCAAGCATGCACACATACACACTCACTGAGAGAGAGAGAGAGAGAGAGAGAGAGAGAGAGAGAGAGAGAGAGAGAGAGAGAGAGAGAGAAAGAAGAAGAAGAAGAAGAAGACACACACACACACACACACACACACACACACACACACACACACACACACAATCTACAATCAATATAAGCCGTAATTTAGCTGTCCACCTGACAGACTCGTTTCAACTGTCAGCCAGGTTTTACCGTGTGGTGGATATGCTGCAGCTTTGATGCAGAAACATGTGCCTAAAAGAGTGGCTGCAATGTGTGGAAAACAGGTCTGTATGCACAGCATGTGTTTCATTTTGATGTACAGAAACATCACAGACACGGGCATGTTGATACAGTCTGTTTTTGTTTATCTTGTCAAATCAGGCGCCCTTAGTGCAGTACTGTGATAGTGTACAAGAATGGAATTTAAATGCCAGGACATCTGGACTTTCTGACTCTGATACGAATGATGTAAATGACCATGTCCCCTCATTTCAAGAACTAGACGAATTATTAGTTGAAGGCCCTTCCTTGCTCATCTGCATATCATGCAGATGTTTTTGTACCCCCAGTTCTTAAAGAACAGGGAGTACTTTAGAATGGGAATGAAGAAATGCTGTCTGAGTGTCTGTGTGTCTGTCCGTCCATCCGTGGTCAAAATGTGTTCAACTTGCTCCAGACAAAACTACTGGGCCGATCTTTCTGAAAATTCATAGGTATGTTCATGATGGGTCACGGATGATGCCGGATGTTTCAGTTTACCGCTATAGCTGTTACTAACGGCTGTAACGGCCTGTAACGCTTTTTCTTCTTTATGGAATATCTCAGAAAGTACTTGGCCGATCTTTGGGAAATTAGCAGATATGTTCATTATGGGTAACAGATGATGCCCGATATTTTAGTTTTACCCCCGTTATAGCCGTTACTAACGGCTGTAACAGCCTGTAACGGTTTTTTCTTCTTTATAGAATATCTCAAAAAGTACTTGGCCGATCTTTCTGAAATTTTATAGGTATGTTCATCATGGGTCATGAATAATGCCTGATGTTTTAGTTTACCGTTACAAGCCGTTACTAGGGGCTGTAACGGCCTGTAACACTTTTTTTTTCTTCTCTAATGGAATATCTCAAAAAGTTCTTGGCCGATCTTTATGAAAATTAGCTGGTATGTTCATTATGGGTCACGGATGATGCCCAATGCTTTAGATTACCCCGTTATATCCGTTACTAACGGCTGTAATGGCCTGTAACGGTTTTCCTTCTTTATAGAATATCTCAGAAAGCACGTGGCCGATCTTTCTGAAAATTTGTAGGTATGTTCATTATGGGTCACGAATTATGCCCGATGTTTTAGTTTACCGTTATACTTTTACTAACGGCTGTAACGGCCTGTAACGCTTTTTTTTTCTTCTTCATGGAATATCTCAGAAAGTACTTGGCCGATCTTTGTGAAAATTAGCAGCTATATTCATTATGGGTCACGAATAATGTCCGATGCTTTAATTTACCCGTATATATGCGTTACTAACGGCTGTAACGGTTGTTTGTCTTCATGGAATATATCAAAAAGTACTTGTCCGAGCTTTGTGAAACTTTGTAGGTATGTTCATTATGTGTCACGGATGATGTTCGGTGTTTTAGTTTACCGTTACGGCCTGTAACACTTTCCCTTCTTTGTGGGATATCTCAGAAAGTACTTATCCGATCTTTGTGAAAATTAGCAGGTATGATCTCCGCTTGAAAGTGGCCTACAGGTACCCCAGGTTTAAAGGCCAGCGTGTCCAACGTTTCCTGTCCTAAGCTGTCAAGATCTAACTAGAATTTTGCAGCTGGTCAGGAATGTTTAGTCATATGGATTTTGTAAGTCGAGCTGCGTTGGTTTTCGAGTAGTTGACAGGCGACATATATTTGAGGCTGTGATGTTGAGAGAATATCTTGTCATAGCCGGCAATACATTTGCTCATTAAACAGATGATTCTGTCATGTTCTCCTTCTGTTCTAGTTTCTGTTTATACATTTTGTTGGGGAAAAAAGATTGGGAAATTCACAGGAAGGAATTTAAGGACCCCCAAACACGATCTAAATGATGGATGCATAGACTTGTATTTATTGGTGTAGAAGAGTGAACATGGTTTTAATAGTTTCAAACCGAAGTGACTGAGGGGTGAAAAAGTAAGCACAATTTTGGAAAGGCAGGGCGTTAGTTACCCGCCAAGAACACAGAGTACAGAGGGAAAAACACAATGCATTTCGGCCTCTTGGGTCTTCTTCGGGAAAAAAAAAATTCAGTTAAGACAATGGAAACGAAGAACGAGAAACCACGCATCTTCTCATATTCAGCGCACGATCACCCAGCTGGGTGGCCTCATTTTCACCCGGCGGCCATTTTAATCATGCGTCAAATCTATCCTTTGTCTGTCTATGTCCTTGGCGGTAACGACCCCCTCTCTATCTAGATGTTATGATTTTAATAGCCAGTATTATGATTATAAGAGGGATGGGGAATCAAGCGGACATCTTGGGGGCTGTGCCTTTCCCCTTTTTCATGGTACCCTGATTGCCACCCTCACGCCCTATCTCATCCACCCACTTTCTCCCTGCCAAATCTTTCCCATGGGGAGGGGACCGTAAGGTGCAAACACCCCTGTGTACTATCTATTGCTGTCCTTAGTGTATACTTCTTATTTTTTTCTTTTCTTTCCTTTTTTTTCTTCCTCTCTTTCTTTCTCCCTTTCTTTTTCTTCTTTTTGCCTCATCTCCCCATCCCCACATCGAAATTGCTAATTTGATAACTTTCTGACATAGCCATCATTGGCTAACCACAGTTTAAAGTTCTGTAAGACAGGTAGTTGATCCTTTCTGGTGTAAAATTGTTGATATAGGAGGATGGTTTTCCAGGCGTGCTCGTCCTCTCAGTCTCCCTCCTCTCTTCAACCACTGCTGCAACATCCATGGAGTCTGAACACTCACACCACCTCAACACGTCTGTCGTCACTTCACCTACTGCGGTGACAGGAATACCCAAATGTGAAAGGGTACCCCCTTTAAATCCACCCGCCCCCACTCTAAAGCTATTAACACCACAGAACAAAGAATACAGAACACCGAATAATAGGTGCGACAAACTAACAAATTTTATTCAGATTCGCACTCACATACGCACCACCAGCAAAACAAAAAAAACAGATCTTCAAACAATAACACATTAATCATCATAATATTAAAAAAAATAATGCCCTGACACCCCACCTCCAGATCCCGGGAGCCTCACAGGACCCCAACCCACACAGGGTTAATATCAGACCAAGGATACTACAGGGGGTATCGCGTGGTAACTTGGGGCTTGGTCATCCAGAGGGGAAGGATGGCCTACAGAACCCAAAGTGCCCACGCAATACAAACTACTAAGGGACACAACACCCCCTCCTCAAAAAACAAACAAACAAACAAACAATTCACTACAATTCCCCCTCCACACAACATATACAAATATATCCAAATCTCTCTCTCTCTCTCTCTCTCTCTCTCTCTCTCTCTCTCTCTATATATATATATATATATATATATATATATATATATATATATATATCATCAACAGCTCATATACAATATCATTCCCACCCTTCACACACTCGAACCATCTTTCCTTTTTTTTTTTTTTTTTTTTTTTCTCACACCAATTTTCACACCTCAACTCTTTCCCTTCCCTTGCAGGCATTTACAGTTTGGGCACTGGTGACCACACTGTCACTGAGGTCTTGATGCCACGGTAGATGAAGCTCCGAACAATGCCAAATCAATAATGTCACTAAGTTCAACACAAAGTCACTAATTTCAAAACACCGTAACACAAACTGAAGACGACGAAGGGCTCAGCCGCTCAGCAGATCTCAACAGCAGGAAGGGACGCTTCGACGCTTGAAGGATGCTCTTGACCCCTCCCAGTCGTCTGTGACGATGACCTAGAGGTCAGCTACACCGATGACAGAAGCTAAGGCAATACCCGGTACGATGCCCCAGACCGGAGGATGCAGCAAAAAAAAAAAAAAAAAAAAAAAAAAAAAAAAATCATGTCGATACCTGGAAATAAAATAATTTCATAACTACTCTGACCCGCAATTTATTATCTGACTCTGAGGAGATCTGACCCAGTGACAGCTGTCGCATGCCCAGAGTGCGGACGAATCTGCGTGTCCAGCTTCGGCTTGCGCTCACACGTGCAGAGTCACTGAAGTCTTCGTCGACCACGACGGACATCCATGATGATGTGTTGATGATGATACTTTCATTTTTTTTAAAGTATATAACAATGATCTTAGAATTCCCTGGAATCTAAGTAATATTCATAAGCTGCACAAACTTTTCTTTAAAAAATTATAGGCTTTCTGACCAGATGAACTTGTTTCATTCACAATTTGAGTTAGATAAATGATTTATCGATCTTCATTTTCATTGTCTTGAATGGTGTTTGTCTTACCTGAAGAAGACCAAAAAGGTCGAAACGCGTGATGTTTGTCTGCATTTTATTTTTGGCCATGGTAATGTTTCTCCTAAGTTCGCTTTATTAGCATGTAGAACAGTCCAAATCCTTCTACAAATATTAGGACAGATTAATAAATCGTTCGAATGATCAGTTCCAGAGATACAAAACTAAACCAAGTGCAGGGAAACAAAGGGAATGACGAGAAGAATAAGGCAGGGTTTGATGGAGAGAGTCACGAGGATGGGAACACGGGAATGAAGGAAGACTAAGACAGCGCGGACATAGAGACAGACAGGAGGATAAATAGGAAGAAACGAATGGAACACTGAACGATCACACGTTTCTTAAGCACCCTTACCTAGGAACTCGGCTAAAGGAGGCCTGATGCATTGTCTGATTTAGGAACACCAGTGTTTGGCTTCCCTGGACCCTCTGCAAAAGACCTGATAGGCCCTGCATCAGCGGCTACATCAGGCTACATCAGAATGCAGCTGTGGCTACATCAGGCTACATCAGAATGCATCAGCAGCGATACTAGCAGCTACATCAGCAGCTATATCAGGCTACATTAGAATGCCTCAGCACCTACACCAGCAGCTATATCAGCAGCTATATCAGCAGGCTACATCAGAATACGTCAGCAGCTACTTAAACAGCTATATCAGCAGCGACATCAGCAGCTACGTCAGTAGCTACATCAGAAAGCATCAGCAGCTATATCAACAACTATGTAAGCAGCGACATCTTGCAGCTACATCAGCAGCTATACCAGCAGCTATATCAGTAGTACAGCAGGCTACATCAGAATGCATCAGCACTGCGGTACTGCGGTCTGTGGGCAAGTGTTTCCAAGCCCTGAAGCGGGATGCCACAGGAGGCCAGTGATACTTTCAGGCAGTCCTTGAAGCGTTTGAGTGGACGCCCAGTGTTTCTTGTTCCAGCTGCCAGCTCAGAGAAGAAGACCATTTTTGGAAGTCGTGTGTCGTCCATTCGTACCACATGCCCAACCCACTTCAACTGCACTTTCATGATCAGCGCCTTGATACTACGCATCTTTGCTCTGCGAACGATAGTAACAATTGTATTAAAAGGCAATCAAGTACCTGATAATAATGACACTATTCGCATGATTTTCACATAACTGGTTTCAGGATTTTCATTTTGTAAGAAGTTTAGAATTGAAAATTGTCCAAAGAAAGTAAACAAACAAACAAACACAAAAAACAAAAACAGAAAAAGTTCGATTCATGTGGGCCGTAATCTCATTGAACATTTCCGACAATGACAGAAAAGAAAAGCCCTGGTCAACATTGTAGCTACAGAAACTGTGTATTGAACATACATATTCCGGCATTTAAAAACAGGGTAACGGCAGTTATGGAACACACAGAGAACACTACATCGATTGTTCCGATTTACCGAGCGTGAAATACTCTCAGGGCCTTGAACATTATTATTATTATTATTATTATTATTATTATTATTATTAGCATTAGCATTAGCATTCTTCTCCTTCTTCTTCTTCTTCTTCTTCTTCTTCTTCTTCTTCTTCTTTTAATTGTTATGATGATGATGATGATAATGATGGTTATGCTTATTTCATCATCATTATGCTTATTATTATTATTATTATTATTATTATTATGGATACTTACATAACGTCTATAATCGGCTAGAGACCAATTTCTAAGCGCTTTACAATCCACACTCGTTTGTGCAGGGTTTCCAGATAGCGTTTCATTCAGTCGTTTCTCGTGTCATCCAGTCAATGTCGTTCAATATTGTTCACTCAGTTTCCTCACTTTCTTCATTTTTTCCGTTCCTCACATAGGGTGCACGCTATGTGTAACGTGTCATCCATACCAACGGCCGAAACAGCCTTTTTTTTTTTTTCCCGAAAGTTGGTGATGGGATTTTACGTGTGTGCAAGATGTTGTGCGTGCATTCACACACAGAACGTTGAATTATAGACTCATTCGAAGGACTATACGGGAAATGGAGTCAGAAGCAATGTTAACTCAAAGGGAAAAATCCTCCTGTGCCGAGACGGCCCGGCGGAGATTCGAACCCGCAAACCCAGAATCACCGAGATTACGAGTCCAGCGCTCTACCACTGAGCTATTCCAGCCCCTAAATGTGTGTGTGTGCGCGCGCGCGGGGGCGTCTCTGTCTGTCTCTGTCTGTCTGTCTGTCTGTCTGTCTCTCTCTCTCTCTCTCTCTCTCTCTCTCTCTCTCTCTCTGTGTGTGTGTGTGTGTGTGTGTGTGTGTGTGTGTGTGTGTGTGTGTGTGTGTGTGAGTGACGTGTCATGTTTGACCGTGACTTTTTTTTTTTTCTTTTTCCTCTCTCCTAACGAGCTATAGGCTAAAAGAACACTTGTATGGCCAGACTATTTATTTTCTTCTTCTTTCCCCTCCCTAGCTTATGCGGATACAACTCGTTTTGGGTGAGTACGTTTTTACGTCTCATGTGTATTCGTGCCATTTCGGTCTCTCACCCTACACGTGGGGCTAGCACCCAGCCCGCTTGAGTTCTCGTGCTAGGCCAATCGGGGCTTTCCAACTAGCGAAATGGGCTCGACCATCGGTTGGGCCGTGCCGATACTTGAGGGGGTGGAAGGCAAGAGGGGGCCTAAAGAAGAATCGCTCTGGGAGACACAAGGGACTGAGACTCAGGACCAAGAGCAGCTGTCCTGGGAGTTCGCCGCTCCCGTGACCCCACTCCACTCACCTTCGCTGGCCGTGGAGGGAACTTCATTGCCCGGGCCACCTCCCGTGACCCGACTCCACTCACCTTCGCTGGCCGTGGAGGGAACTTCATTGCCCGGGCCACCTCCTCCCGTGACCCGACTCCACTCACCTTCGCTGGCCGTGGAGGGAACTTCATTGCCCGGGCCACCTCCCGTGACCCGACTCCCACTCACCCTTCACTGGCCGTGGAGGGAACTTCATTGCCCGGGCCACCTCCCGTGACCCGACTCCACTCACCTTCACTGGCCGTGGAGGGAACTTCATTGCCCGGGCCACCTCCCGTGACCCCACTCCACTCACCTTCGCTGGCCGTGGAGGGAACTTCATTGCCCGGGCCACCTCCCGTGACCCCACTCCATTCACCTTCGCTGGCCGTGGAGGGAACTTCATTGCCCGGGCCACCTCCCATGACCCGACTCCACTCACCTTCACTGGCCGTGGAGGGAACTTCATTGCCCGGGCCACCTCCCGTGACCCCACTCCATTCACCTTCGCTGGCCGTGGAGGGAACTTCATTGCCCGGGCCACTTCCCGTGACCCGACTCCATTCACCTTCGCTGGCCGTGGAGGGAACTTCATTGCCCGGGCCACCTCCCGTGACCCGACTCCATTCACCTTCGCTGGCCGTGGAGGGAACTTCATTGCCCGGGCCACCTCCCGTGACCCGACTCCATTCACCTTCGCTGGCCGTGGAGGGAACTTCATTGCCCGGGGCCACCATCACACTTTTCGTTAAGTGACGGGTAGGCTGTTGCCCGGTTTTTGGACAGCTCCCTTTCGGTGTGAAGCGCTTCTGATCCTGCCGGTCGTCCTGACCACACAAGCTGATGAGGTAGGAAGTATACTAATATAGTATTAAGTGCATAGTGAGCAGCCCACAAACAGCTATGGTTCATGTTAAAATGTTATGTCATTATAAATTTGTTTCGAGCCTCACCTTTTGGTCGTATGGATTTTCAACTTGGAAATGAATAATTTATAATGTTGATATAGTTTGTGAATGGCCATATGTAAAATGTGGGATTACCCTTTGTAGGGAGTGCGCAGAGAAGAAAGAAAAGAAAAGAAACATTCTTTAAGAGAGGAGAGGGGAGAGCAGTCAGAGACCTTGGGTGCACCTTTAGCAAGGATTGCAGCCTTTCCCTTCCTTTGCGTTTCTCCCGAGGGTGGGAGCTCCTGAGTGTGACCGGCCTCTCAGCCCCATTCTTCTCCCTCAGTATATCAGGGGACTCATAATCAGCCTCCCTGTTCAGCTCGGTTCTCCAGGTCCCAGACAGTAGCCAGGACACCAGGGCCATGGAGCTGCGACCATCACCCTCCAGGTCCCAGCAGGCAGCCAGGACGCCAGGGCCACAGGGCTGTGACCAACTGCCAGAGACGACAGGGACGCCCTCCGTGCAACAGCTGAAACAATTGGACACGAAGTCCCTGATCTGCACTAAAATGTACCATGTGCCTCAAACCTGAGGGGGAAATGAGTGCTATGAGTGTGTGGCTGAGGGGCGTGTAATTGTGTTTTTGCACTTTTGTTCCTTCTTTCGTCTCAAATTCGTCTGTCCTTTTGTTTGCTCTCCCTCATCGTCATTCATGTTTTAGTCCCTCTCTTTTCAAGCCTCTTCCCTGTACCCCATTCGTCCCGAACTTAGTGGGTGTTAGGTTGGGGAAGGAAGCAAGGGGGTGTAGTTGGGACATCGTTTCATTTGTTAGGGTAGCTAGGTCATCTCGCCATCTATATTATTCATCTCTTTCACGAAAATGAAAGAAGTGTGAATGTGAAACTGCTCGTGGTCTGCTGTTGGGCGTGTCCGCAAATACGGGAGACAGCCTTGGGGGGGAATATATAGAAGGGACCCAAGAGTGGGGGTCTGGGGAATGGTTGGGGACCTTGGAGGGGCAGGGAGATGGGATCCCTGGGTGTTAGGGTGGGGGAGTTTAAGGGTTTTGGGTGCTGGTCCTGGAGATCAGGGGGGGTACAAAATTAGGGGGTCCCGGTGGGGGGTGTGGGGGGTGAGAGACTGGGGGGTGCGGGACTTGGGGGCTAGGATAGGGGCGGGTGATCTTGGGATAGATAGGCGAATGAGTGAATGGGTGTGGGGAGAGATGGGGGGTTGGAGGGGGGTGTGGAATCAGGTGATCTGGGAGGCTGGTGGGTTGGAGTGATGGTGAGGGGCCTGACAACCCCCCTCCCCCCGCCATTACAGCCTCCTGAATTTTTTTCTCCCCCTCCCCCTCCCCCAGCCTTAGAAAGGAATTGAAAATTCGCGAACGTGGTTATCATTGTGAGCTTGACGTCATTGGAGAGTTGCGTCGTCCCTCGTGATGGCGGGTTTATAGCAATACGTCCTCATACGGATGACGAGTCTCTGTAATGCGTCACTGTCAAAGCATCGATAAAGACAATAGCCGAATTATTTGCTGTCAAGAAAAGTGTTGTTGTTTTGTTTTCTTGTGTATAATATCTGTATTTCTTCTTGAGATTGCAAATGAATCCTTCCATTCTGGATGGATCCAACAACACCAACAAGGACATTAGAAAGGTAGTCGTATGCAGTTTTATTACTTCTGTCTTGATCTCCGTTGCATCCTTGACTGGATCTAGCATTATGACTAACCAGGTCCCTGGCAGACAAATGCTGGGTTAATACTTGACAAGCTTAAAAGATATGAATCACACGATCGTTTTTCTTCCAGTTTGTACAGAAGAAGGAATTGTACTAAGGGGAATGAGAAGCAAATTTGGTGTGGATGCTCTGCCTGAGAGTGTCTATCTCCATAGACACATTGATAACATCATGAGTAGGACTTTACTTGATGTGATGTACTCATGCCTACAAACCTACAGATCTTTGGTTGAAAATACGTACACAGCGTTTCTGCCATCTACCGATCCACAAAACGCTCAATAAGCCCCCAGGAAGACAGTTGTGTCAGAAGTGGAAGGCCCTACAGTCAAATGTCCCAGCTAGTTGACTCCTGGCTATAGAATCTAGTCGTTGGGCTCTCCCAGCTACATCCAAGATTCCACTGCAATGCTAATGATGCTTGAGGACCTTACGTCAGGGGGTCCTTTTGGTCCTGAAGCAACTTTGGTGACAATAGGCGTAGTAGAGCTGTACACCAACATACCCCACGACGACATGCTAGAGACTATCACCTTCTATCTGACGCTCCACCATGCTGACAATACCCCACCAAACTCCATCATTATAGATATTGTCTCTCGCGTCCTCAGGAACAAATTTTTCACCTTTGAAGGACGCATATACAAGCAGGAACATGGGACGGCAATGGCCACGCCCATGGCCCCAACCATTGCCAATCTTTTCATGGGCTGGCTGGAAAAGAGGATGCTGGAAGAAAGCCCTGTCCACATCGACAACAGCATGTGGAGACGCTACATCAATGACATCTTCTTGCTGTGGCAGGGCTCGGAGGAAGACCTGCAGACCTTTTGCCAACACATCAACACTTTCCATCAAACCATCAAATTCACAGTCCAGTCATCCAGACAGTCCATCCCATTCCTCGACATTCTCATCAAATTTGATGATGGCTTAATCATCACTGAACTGTTCACAAAACTCACAGCTACTCATGCTTACCTCCACCATCGCTCATGCCATCCACATCATTGTAAGAACAACATCCCCTACTGCCAGTTCCTGAGGCTCTGCTGTCTTTGCTCCAAGACTAAAAACTTTGAAAAACATGCTGGTACCATCATGGGTATGTTCCTCAGCAGTGGCTACAGATCGAGCAAGCTACAACAGGCTTTGACAAAAGCATGAAGCCTCCCCAGAGCTGAGGTGTTAATGCATAGGGCAAAAACTGTCAACACCAGGGTCCTCTTCGTCATCACTCATCACCCGTCCAACCCACAACTATGTGACTGGCTCAGGCAGCAACAGGCACTACTCCGCACAAGTGCACGCATGAAAAAGGCTGTGCCTGAAGTGCCTGTTGTGGGGAGAGAAACACCAGGAGCATCCGAAACCTGACAAGCCCTCCTCCCTTCCCCAAAGTCAAGCCTACACAAGAACAGTCTGGGGTGATGAGATGCAACAACAGGTGCGTCATCTGTAGGGAACATCTGGTGGAGAGTAAAATTTTCTCCAGCGACACCACCGGAGAAGTCTTCAACATCAGACATGGCATGACCTGGAAGCTTTCAACATCATTTACATGCTCTACTGCCAACAATGTCATGGGGCTCAGTATGTAGGAGAAACAAAGAATGCCCTAAGAACACACTTCTACCTCCACAGGACCCACATACTGCAAAACACAGGCACCCATGTTACTAGACATTTCAACAGGAAAGACCATACACTGCAGGACATGAGGTGCATGCCCATTGTCACAACGTATAAGACGGTGACAGGGAACACCCTGGGGATGTAAAGGGTTTCCCTATTTAAATCCTCCCTCCCACTAACTAATACTAACACGCACTACAAAACAAACACCAATCAAACGAATACAGGTGCAAAAACATCCAATTTTTATTTACAATCACTCCCACAATCATTCACAATCACACATCAGCACATATACCTTAACTTTTTCACATTACAACCCATGAGCACTCAAAGGACAGGCATATAAACCCCAGCAAATTCTTTCGCCACAGCACCCAAGTGCACAGTGGTCAAGCACAGACCCAACTCCGGTGCATACAAACACCAACCAATAACAACTTGCCCTCCTGTCGCTGGGAATCTCAAGGGATCCCGACCCACCCAGACTCCAACCTAGACAAGGGGCACCACTGGCGGAATCACATGGTAACCAAGGGCTGGACTGCCAGGCAATTAGACAGTGCCACCGAATCCTTGGTGCCCATGCGATACCCAGCCGCTCAGGACAACCTGACCAACCTCCGCTGGCAATTTGCTCACCCAGGAGCACTTATTTAAAAACACACCCACCACTTCTTCCCTCAAATAATCAGATTACTAAGAAACACATATATACTTGTCAAACAGTTTCCCAACTCACTCACACATTCGCACACACCCGCCCACACACACATCCGACAACACCATCAACAGCGGCTTCACCCTAGCAAGTCTCCACAACCATCAGTAGTCACATCACCACTGGGTAATCAGACGGGGATGAAGAGGACGACGACAGAGTGAGGCGCAGCTGTCGAGACCCAAACGATGACGATGACTGAAGCTTACCCGATGATGAAGACTGGAGACTAACAATGGAGACTGAAGATGATTGGAGATCACCAACCGATGAAAGTGTAGAGTGCACTACCTATCACAAAGTGCGTGTCTGCAGTAGTTTAACTATCACACCCTACGTAAACAACCTTGCAGTCACAGAGTCGCAGGCTGGAAGCTGGCGGTGAGGACACACGTGACCTGGACAGGTCACGCACGTAGGACTCTCCTCCAAATGGCAGACGCAGGCGGCAGGTGACACCACACCCACACCCCTCGCGGCCTCACTTAGCACCCACCCAAGGTCGGTTCCACCTCGGACTGGTACGGGTGGTGGTGGGCGCGTCAGAGCCAAGCCAAGGCGGAAGTCAGGCGACCATCAGAGCAGACATCACAGCGCGGACGACAGGACAGCTGCCAGGATAGATCCAGGCGAAAACCAGGAACGACAGCCCAGGCGGGAGTCAAAGGCGGATGCCAGGGCGGTCTGTCAGCACCTACAGTTACAAAACGTCCTTATGACTACACGGTACCGATATTGGTTTAACGCCACTTAACCCAGCCCACTGCTGTTCCTACCAGAGTTTTTGACTAGCAGTCGTAAATGTTATCGGTCCAGACAACAGTTTTTTTTAAATCACCAGAGTTCATTTGGACATGGGGCTGAGTTTTTGTATTTCTCCATAATATGTACCCCCCACCTCATACAACGCGACTATAAAGGTGGACAATGCTCACACCAGTGGCACACTAATCAAAAACCAATATTGTCACCAGCAAAGTAATAGAACTGACCAGTCGGACATTAACAGCACAAGGTCTGTCTCAATGCCATGGACGATTTTAACAGCATACTGTAGCTCTTGTTCACATACAATTCTATCACTACTAAACCATTAACAGAACAGAACAGTCGACAGTATTCCCTCTATGTTTGGTACCGAACTAGAATAGGCAAACCTGCATCGACCTTAAATCTCCATTTTTTAAAGCCGTATTGACAAATGCTTGTGGTAATACTCTCTCAGTCTTAAATTACATCCCCATCAACATAAAAATCAGTTAAAACAACAAAAAAAATATGTTAAAAGAAAACATGACCGCATAAACATTTCCCCACAACCAAACATGGGATAGCACATCACATGTCATAGCACCACACCATGAAAACCTATTCATATACATAACAATTAACATCCCTGCACTCACTTTATAATAAGTATTATTCTTAACCCAAAGATACCCTTAAACTACCCCCTCTATAATACCCAAACTTAACCTAACTATTGTATACGCTACTATAATATCCATAAGTTACCCCTACCCTCATCATATCCCACCCCCTCCCTTTACCTACCCCTTTTATTTGATTACCATAGCAAGCCAACTAGGACTACCACCCTCTCCATTCTCTACATCACCCTATTCCCTACACCTTATATAAGTGAACTTCACAACAGCCTACACGTACGTTTAACGCGTCTGCTCCAAATAAGGAATGTACGAAATATTTTTAGTTACGCGACCCGTTTTTCTTACTGTCACAATTCAGGCGGCCTTACCAAGCACATGTGGCGTTTAACCATTCGCACGACATATACGACGCCGCACAAACAATACCATTTCACCCCCCATCTTTCCTCCATCACGGAATAACCACAATAAGCGCCACACCCGAGATATTATGGTTTGCACCTTCACAAATGTGACCAAACAACGCCGTAGCTTCACCTTAAATACATAACCGCCAATTAACGGCACAACTTCCCCCAGTCTATACATTATTTACATGGTCACGATCGTTACCACCTTCCACTCCTCACATCCCATATAACCTCACCTGGATCAAAAAAAAACAGCACACACCGACACCTGGAAGTAGGACCCGACCTTGAAGACCTCCGTCTCCCTCACAGGACGGTCGACCCCCAGGACAGGACAGGACAGGACACCCGCGCTGCAGAGTACCAGTGGACGCCTCTGCACCACTGCTCAGCGTAAACTGCAGACGGCACACCGAAACATAGAAACCAACGCTCGGAAGCCAAGCCAACACACAGTCGACCGAGAGCTTACCGTGACACCCTACCAAGCGAGGTTGCAAGAGTGTCAGATACCATACTGCAACTGCCGAACCTTCGCGGACGGTTCCAGGAGTCGAAACTGATGAGAGAGCCAAGCTAGATCCCCAGTCGACAAACTGACCACAGCTCACCAGCTTCCCTCAACCAATAGACAACAACAACACAAGCTGACCCTCACGGTGATCATGGTCACACACACGTGAACATCGCACCCACAGACCTTCTCGCCTGGACTTACCCCCTTAGCACGCAAGCCAGAATTACAACGGCTACACGCCTCAACGACAAAAATACAACGGCGTCTTGCGCGTGACAATACCCCCATCCTGAGATTTAAAGCCTGTCTTTAAATACCCCACCATAGCAAACACGCGCAAAGAGCAGCAACATGAACAGTATGAACAACCCGAAAAAAAAAAAATCAGAATTCACTACAACCACTCAATGCCTCACGCGTCCAACCGACTCAGGAAATCGGCGACAACATTGTCCCTACCTGGGATGGCTTCCACGACAAACCGGAATGGCTGGAGCAACAATGCCCACCTGGTGATCCGACCACTAGGGGATTTGATACGCTCTAGGTACTGAAGAGGAGAGTGATCGGTCTGGAGGGTGAAACTCCACACCGTACAAATACGCTTTCAAACTTGTGCACTGCCCACACCACAGCTAGACATTCTTTTTCCACAATCGAATAGTTGCGTTCAGCTGGGTTCAACTTTTTGCTTGCGCACACCACGGGGTGCACTTCATCCTCATGTTCCTGGCACAGGACTGCTCCAATGCCTACTTCCGATGCATCAGTCTTCAAAATAAACCGACGACCTGATACCGGCAAATGGCATACCGGAGGAGAACAAAAACTGTCCTTTAAAGCACAAAACGCCTCCTCACACTCTGGGGTCCACACCACCACTCGCGGCTTATTCCCTTTGGTCAGCTCCGTGAGTGGAAGGGCAATGTCGGAGAAGTTGGGAATGAACCTCCGGTAAAAACCCACCAATCCCAGAAAACTCCGTACTGTTTTTTGGTCGTTGGTCGCGGTGATGATTGTATCCGCTCCATCTTGTCTTGCTCTGGTTTGATGATGCCTCCTCCAATCCTGTATCCCAGGTAAGACACCTCGGCGCTACCCAACTCGCATTTCGATGGCCTGGCAGTGAGTCCACACTCTCTGAGACGCTGTAACACCACCCGCAATACCTTCAAGTGCTCCTCAGTGCTAATGGTGGACACCAACACGTCATCGATCAAATTATCCACCATATTAGTCTCCAGCGGTTGAAGAAAGTTTGCGCATCATGCGAGTAAAACACCGCTCCCGAGGTACACAGTCCGAATGGCATTTTTACCCACTGAAAATGTCCCTCCGGCGTGGAGAACGCAGTCTTGGGTCGGTCACCTTTGTCCACTGGAATCTGCCAGTAACCTTTAGACAAATCCAACTTGCTGAAGACTCGGCGCTCTCCCAACTTGGCAAAGAGGTACTCGATCTCCGGTATGGGCTCAGCATCGAACTCCAGTACTTTGTTAAGACGGCGGAAGTCCACGCAGAATCGTATCTTACCGTCTTTCTTTTTGACTAGCACAATCGGAGAACAATACGGTGACACAGATTTCTCTATCACCCCCATCCTGAGCATTGTTTCCACTTCTTCTCGGACGCATTCACGCTGTGAGTCTAGTATTAACACATCGCTTGAAGTTTATAAAGACAAAAGCACAATTGTCTGTTTAACTCCAGCAACACCTATATACATTATTAAAGCACTATAACTTATAAAATAAGTTTACCTCTTTCAAAAAAAAAAAAAAATAAGATCCACTGAAATCTCACACGAAAAAGAACTGATAAATCACTGGTGGAAAAGAACTTCTCTCTGATACACATCAAATCAGCACATTCAGTCAAAAAATGATGAACACTGAAAAGCTGTCACATGCAACACACCATGGAGGGTCTTCCCTTCTGAGTATCCAACTGTGCGTTATATAGCTGTGCCCAATATGTAACCGTGACAAAACCGATTCCTCTTTACGGTTACGTACAATCGATGGGAAAGGGTTGATTAAATCTGGGCAAATTTTAAACAATTTGTTATGAATTTGGCTAGACCCATTCACTCTGCCACAGTTCACGACAATACAAGCTAGATTTATGACGAAGATCTGAGTGAGGAACAAACTGCACAGGCCTCCTAGAAAGACTTGCACCGAGAGCTTGTTTGGCTGCTTTGTCTACCACGGAGTTACCATAGATTCCCATGTGGCTGGGGACCCAACAGAAAACTATATGCTTTCCCGAAGAGACAAGCTGAGTATGAAGATCATGAATATCCGCCAAAACTGGATGTGAAACTTCTCTTGTCGATAAAGCCGACAGTGCCGACAATGAATCCGATAAAATAAGGAAATCGTTCTGATCTGATCTGACCTGGACACCGCACTGAGAGCCAGATTTAAAGCCTTCAGTTCAGCAGTATAAACAGATGACCAATCTCGCAATCTTAACAAGGTGGGCTCCTGAAAATTGCTATCACACACAATGGCCGCTGCAGCCCTCTCATCTTTTTTAGAACCATCTGTAAAAATCTTGGTAAAATCTTTATAAAGTTCACATTGCTCAAGATAAAGTGTTTATATGCAGCACTCGAGGTGACCTCCTTTCGAAATTGAGTTAAGTATAAATTAATCTCTGGATTGGCTATTTTCCAGGGAGGTACATCAGTCTGTAATGGACCATCATCAACAGTATCAAGGTCATGCCAGCTGCCCCGAAGGGGCAAAATACGGATACCCAGTGGAGGAATCTCATTTGGCTTTAAGTCATATTTGGCTCTAAAGGTGGGTTCATGACAATATCATAGGCAGGGTTTTCTGGATTAGCCCTCAGTTTCAGATAATAGTTCATGGAAAGACACAATCTCCTTAGCTCCAAAGGGGGGTTCTCCAGATTCAACATACAGACTCTCTTTTGGAGATGTGCGAAATGCTCCCAAAGCAATCCGCAGTCCTTGATGATGAATTGGATCAAGAGCTTTGAGATAAGACTTTCGTGCGGATCCATATACCACACAACCATAATCTAGCTTTGGTCTCACCAAGCCCGATATAATCGCAACAAAGTTCGCCTGTCCGCACCCCAATCAGTGTGACTAATAACCTTTAAAACATTCAAACCTGACTGGCAAGATTGTTTAATGTACTTAATGTGAGGCAAAAAGGAAAAGCTACTATCAAAAAAATAACCCCCCAAAAATTTCACTTGTTTGGAAACTTTAATTACCTGACCATTGAGACAGATAGCTGGTTCTAAGACCTGAGATCTTTTCCTATGGAAATGAATACACTCTGTCTTATTAGCTGAAAACTTAAATCCATTTTCAGTGACCCACTGCTGAACACGATTAACACACAACTGAAGTTGACGCTCAGCTGCAGCCAAGGTTTTCCCCTTGGCAGAGATAGAGAAAATCATCAACAAACAATGACTTATCAATCCCAGACTTTACTGACTGAACGATATTATTAATCTTGAGATTGAACAGAGCGGAGAAAGGATGCTACCCTGAGGGACACCATCTCCTGCTCAAAAGGATCTGAAAAGTAGAATGAAGTCTAACACTGAAATGCCTGTTAGACAAAAAATTAGCAATAAACATTGGTAAATTACCTTTGAAATCAAGTGCCTTCAAGTCCTGAAGAATTCCATACCTCCATGTTGTGTCATACGCTTTTTCTAAATCAAAAAGAATAGAAACTACATGTTCTCCATTAATCAAAGCATTCCTGATAAAAGACTCGTATCGAACCAGGTGATCAGTAGTACTGCGGTTGTTCCGAAATCCACACTGGGAAACATCCAATGCCCCAAGACATTCTAACTGCCATAACAATCGAGAATATACCATTCTCTCCATAGTTTTACATAAGCAACTAGTAAGAGCTATAGGACGATAGTTGTTAGGATCCGAATGATCTTTCCCTGGTTTAGGAATAGGAACAACAACCGCCTCTCTCCAAGATTGTGGAAAATATCCTGAACACCAAACATGATTAAACAGTGACAACAACACCTTTAAACCCTCAGCTGGCAAATGTTGAATA
>JADBJO010022911.1:0-17500 GCA_016801955.1 Conus betulinus
AATGTTGTCCCCGGCCTAAAGAATCCAGACCAGGTTGATAGTGTAGGATCGCTGTCTCACGTTTACCTCTTCACAAGTTACAGTATTATGCATCACAGGATGCCTCCACCCTTCTGGCGAAAAGCAATGATTATCATATCATTCATTTCAAATGATGCATTACCTCCATAAAGTGGGCAGTCCTCTCCTCAAGAATATCGATGTCCGTGATATCTCTAACATATATCATCACAGTCTTGCGTATGCTTGGTCCGGGGCTTTCTGACCTTACTATAGTAAATGTTGCTTTTATTCCGGCACGTGGGACACGGCCCTTGTGTATGCTCACAATCATCCTACACGTGTCCTTGTTACTTCTGCATCATGCCGGGACAGCCAGCAGTTCTGTCACACATACGTGCATTGATTCGTCAACATGATTACACTATAATTCAGGCCCTGCGATCACCTTATCCCTGATAGTATGGCACAAACATACAAGACTTATCTCATGGAACGATGACCGAACCCGTTAGCCCTGACCGCCCGTCTAATTGCCACTATGCTGCCCTGTATTCCTAGCCCCCTCTTTTCTCCCTTACTTCTTATCTCTCTCGTATCCTCACCAACATTTTCGCTAATCCAGGATTTTTTTCTCCATTGTCCTCTGACTTTACTACAGTTTGTTCATTACGCAACTTCTTTTAATAGCCCTCACATTTATATAACCCCCATTCCCCACACCCTTTACTATCTCTATGAACAATCACCTCTACCATCCTCTTTCTTCCGCCCCTATCACGACCCTTGTTTCGTCCACACCCGTTCGTTATTCTCATCTATCTCTATACTTCTTGTTACATTCATCCCTTCTATTGATACATCCAAACCTCAGCTACCCCTCTCCATCTTATTCTTGTCACCTCATCCCACTACTTTTTTTATCACCTCTCGTACACGGTTTCCTACTTCTCTTTACCCGACTTTCTTTCTCTTTTATTTCTCTCCATCCCCATATCTTCCTCACTTGATCTCTTCTTTTTTGTTTCCTTTCCATATTTATCTTCTATTTTGTGTGGTTTTCTTTTTTTCTTTTCTTTTCTTCCTTTTTTTCATTCCTCTTATTCTTTATTTCTTTCCAATCTGTCTTTCTTCTTCATTCATATTATTTTTTTTATTTTTAGTCTTTCTTTCTTTTTCCTCCGACACCTCTTCACTGTTTTTTTCTCTTTAGATGGTTTTTGTGTACCTCACTCTTGTTCCTGCTTATTTTTCTCTTTTTTGTCTCTCTCCCAGCTTTTTTATCTCTTTGCGAGTTAGTGTTTTGTGTCCTCTTCTAATAGGATTTTTTGGTTTTCTCCTAAAGTAGATAACCTTTTGGGACACTTCCATAGTCATCTTTAAGACGCTCTCTTTTTCCTGTTAGTTTTTGTTTCTGCCTACTTCCCCTATTAAGATAGTACCTTCTTTACCATATCACCGTGTGTTGGCCCCAAATCTTTTCATCTTTTACCCCTCTACATCCTTTCCTGCTCTGCTCTCTTCTTATTCCACCTCCCTCCCCTTGTTTCTCTCCTCTTCTTCTTCCCTTCCACTTACTTTTGGACCTTCACGCATATCTTCCCCCCTTTTGCCCTCACTGGTCTAGGCATATTCTCTCCTTGATTTTTGTAGCAGACTTTCTCCCTCGCCCCCACCCACCTTACTCTCCCCTCAAGAGGCTATGTCCACCTCCCGCGCTTGTGCTTGGAGACACTCAGTCTCGCCGATTATTGAGCCCCCCCGCACTTAGCTCCACGCCCCCTCACCGAGATAGGGTATTTTGTGTCGTCAGAAGCCACGCGGTACTCTGTCTATCCACGGACGATAGATCTCCCCCGGAGTTGTCGCGATCTTACCTGCTTACAGACCCTCGCCATCCTGTCTAAGCCTCTCTCCACCTACCCGTCCCCGTTGATACCACTTGAGTGGTCTCTGTAGAGGCTGTTAGCCCCCATCCGGACGAGATAGTGGCACACCGCCGACCTGGCGGTAGCACCAGCCAGAGCCGTGCGCAACCTGCGCGCACCGCCCTCTGCCGTGTCCCACCAGGATCAGACCCAGGAGCTCAAGAACACCGTACGCCATGGTTGTCCCCTGTGGTTTTCACTTCGTCTACACTCCAGAATCTCCCTCTCTCCCACTTCTCCCCTTTCCCCCACCATCCCCGAGACACTACTTTTTTCCACATTTTTTTCTTTTTTTTGATCCTTTCTTGTTTTTGCCGACCAAAGTATACCATCAACAAGAAGAGCAGAACCCCCCCTCTCCCACCTGCAATCGCTCCCCGTGCGACCACCCCCCTGCGCCCGCCGAGGAAAATACCTCCCCACGGCAGACATTCAGTTGCATGGAGACACGTGGGGGCCCCATTTTTAAACACCACACACTACGCTTTGTCCCCAAGCCCGCCCGTCCTCACCCAGGTACTTATCGCTGGTGCTCCCCAGCTTCACAAGCCCGATGGGCGCACAACTCTAGCAGGCCGGTCTACCAGGACTAGCTCAAAGGTCACGCAGAGCAACCCCCCACCAAATATAAAGGTCTTAAGACAGTGCGCAATACCGAGAGCGAGCAGGCCCACCCCACCTCCCCCCCCTCCTCGCAAGACCTTATCCCCAGCACCAGCTTCGACCCCTCACCAATCCCCTGATACGCTGCTCAATCAGCACACTGCTTTACCCAGTGGAAAGGGAAACCCCAAACCCCTGAGGAAGCCGCTACCTCCGAGTCAATGTGCCGGAATTCTTACGCTTACCCCACAGATGATCAGATTACTCCGGAGATTCGGCCCGCTGGTTGACTAACTACGGATGCTCTGGCTTGTATTGTGCCCCAGAGCAGACACACGGGCAGGTAAGGCAACGATAAGGGGGGGTTTGGGGGGGGGGGGGGGGGGGGGGGGGGGGGGGGGGGGGTGGGGGGGGGGGGGGGGGGGGGGGGGGGGGGGGGGGGGGGGGGGGGGGGGGGGGGGGGTGGGGGGGGGGGGGGGGGGGGGGGGGGGGGGGGGGGGGGGGGGGGGGGGGGGGGAAACTGGGCTACAAGCTTTAGTCAATTGATGCCATTCAAATCTACGGAATGCCTCAACAAAGCCATTATGCCATAGACCACTTTCAAAATTCGAACAAGAGAAGAACTGCAGCAGTCCAGCTTAAAGGGTAATAGCAAGAAAACATGGCCAGCCATGCAATATGGAATAATCTCAAGGCCACTACATGTGGAACACTCCCCAGATCTAACTAAAGGGCACACGGCAATTATGGACTTTCAAGTAGAAGATACAACTGACTGAAGACACGTTCAACTGAGACAACACAACAATTTAAAAATCAGGTTCCCATGCTTATTTTAAACGTATGTGCATTGGTAAGTGAGCATCCAGATAGTAAGTGTGTAAAGTAGAGAGACCAAACATTACAATGTGTGTGTGCGCGCGCGCGGTTGTGTATATGTTGTGTGTCGGTTGCGTGGCTGCATGTGCGATTCGGCGCGCGAGAAGACGGTGTTTGTGTGGTCGTGTGTGGGTGTGTGGTGTGTGTGTGTGTGTGTGTGTGGTGTGTGCCTTGGGCCAGTGTAAGAGGGCGTCCATCAGTTGTAGTGAGTTGACAGGCCGTGAGGAACAGCACGGCAACGATCAAGCACACGTCAGTTTCATTCTGCAGATGTTTCTGGTGATGCTGAAAATTCGTTGATGTTTGTTACTGTGGTTTGTAAAACATCTTTAAGCTCAATGGTGGAAACATGTTATGAAAAACACTTTTTTTTTCGGTTTTTCGCGTTTTCAATCAAACAATATAGAGATTACAAATGCGCATAAAGGGGACAGTGCGCCGAGTCGTATGTACATTAGCATAATTTCAGTAAGTTCTATAAACAGCTAATGGCATATGTCCAAAACAGTTTTCTTTTTTTAAAGAAGGAACAAAAATATATACATAGACACGTACATAGCTTTAGACGACAGAAACAAAAAAAAAAAACAGTGGGGGAAAAAAGAGTGACATCATCTTTTGCGAGATTTAAGAACTTATTTATTGCTTCTCCTCTTCTTCCTCACTCTCTCCATTTCAAACGGAGGTTATGAAAGAAAGAAGACTGAGCATATGGGAAATGTGTATTAGGTCAAGATCTTAAAGAAGTGTTTCTTAAAGAATAATTGGCCTATAGTTCTTCCATGCAGCATGAAAATGGTTTAGACTGTTGTTGACTTAAATATTAACAATTCGATTTTAAATCTATTGCTCAGCTGGTTGTGAAAAAACTGAACCATTTGGTCTACGTGTTTCGATTTTGCACTTATATATGTAAAATTTAGCTAGCATAATAATGAAATCAAAAACTGTTTCTGTTTTCACACGTTGATCTTTTTTTTTTTTTTAATCACGATATCTCGTGTGAATTTGATGTTAGTTGTGTTTCGGCATTTTTCATTAAATACTTTTCAACTTCTTTCCAAAAAGTTTGAGCGTGGTTGCACATCCATAAAAAGTGTTGGACCGAATCTCTCTCTCTTCGTTACAGAAAGTACAACTTGTTGTGTTTGTTAAGCCCATAGCATTTAAGACATATATTTGTACCAATAATTCTGTATGTGATTCGAATTTGTAGCCATTTTATTTTGTATCTTTGATTTTTGTGGACATGAGTAAATACTTTATTCCAATGGATTTCAGAATTCAGTTTGTTTCGCCATTTGGAGCAGCAATTTGGCTTGCGCTCATCTTGAATGAAAATTTCATAGAACCGTTTGGCTCCTTTTTCTTTCATAATGATATTTAAAGCCTTCAGTGTGTTATGATTTACGTCTGTGTTATTATCTATTTTGATACCCGTTTTCCTTATAAAATTGTTTCATTGAAGAAAATCCATCAATTGTATAACATAAAATCTATGGTGTAGTCAACATAAATGCTTAATTCTCTAAGTTCATAAATTGTCCATTTCGTTTCATAAAGTGTCTTATTGCGAATACCCCTTTCTCTTTCACTTATTTTGCTTGATTACCGCATTTCCTACTTTTTATCATATCATTGTAAAATACGGGTTCAACAAGTAGTTCATTTGATGTCTCAGGTATCACACATAGACAAAATTCCCGATAGGCTGTAAAAGTGTCTTTCCAAAACAAATTAATACTTGTGTATCCAGAACCATGCCCTCGTCCATATTTTGTATTCTATCGCTGAAAGGGTATATTTTTAAAAACGATGTTTTTCCATTTATGACTTGTGGTTTTAAGTTTCTTGATCCACAGAAGTTTCAAAGCATTAATGTATTTTTATGTCAGGTATGTTTATACCACCTTGCTTTACAGTCTTCACTGCTGTTTTCCTGCTTATTCTATCTGTTTGCCATTCCAAACGAAGCTGAAAACACATCTTTTGAAGATTTTTTAAGTACAAGGTCAGGAGGGTTAGGTAGCAAAATCCTGAGGTGTATGTTTTGATAGGATAAGGGATTTGAGAACAGCAACTCTTCTGACTGGCGTTATACTTCTCTGAGACCAAATTTTGAATAATGTTTTAACTTCCGAAACGTTGTCATTACAATTTAAGTTTTCACATTCTTTTAGGTCTTGAGTGAACCAAACACCCAGTATTTTGACTTTAGAAAGATTCCATATCATTTTCAGATGAGGACAGTATCTATTCTTTTAGTTTTTATAAACCCTACCATATTGACTGCGTTTTTTTCATTATTCGAGAGTAGGCCTGAAATTTTGCCAAACATGGTAAAGACATTTATAGATCGTTGAAATGAAGTTTTGTCACCAACGTTTACTAACTGAGTGTCATCAGCGAAGTGAACTATTTTGTGTTCCATATCGTTTATTTTTATACCTTTTATATCCGTGTCTTCTTTTATCATTATCTTTAGAATTTCTGCACATATTATGAATAGGTTAGGAGATATAGGGTGTCCCTGTCTACACCCCCTTTCTATTTTAAACCATTGTGCAGTCTGGCCATTTACAGTGACTGTTGATTTAATATCTTTATAGCAAGTTTCTATCCAGTGGCATATACTGCTACCAAAACCAAAAGCCCTTAGCACATTGAACATAAAATCCCAGCCGAGGGAGTCGAAGGCTTTTTCAATATCTATAGATAGCAACATACCAGGGAGATTTCTAACATTTAAGTAATTAATCAAATCATAAATCAGTCCGATATTGTCACCCATATATCTGTTAACTATGAAACCTGTTTGGTCTTCACTAATGATAGAAGGTAAAACATTTCTGATTCTCTTGGAAATACACGAGGAAGCTATCTTGTAAACTACATTTAGGAAGAAGATGGGGACGCCAGTTTTTGTTTTACAAATTCTTTAGGTTTATCACCTTTTGGTATAGAAATAATCAATCCCCTCCTTTTGTGTTGCCGAAAATTCTCCATCTCTATACGATTCATTTATAAAGCTTACCACCAGTGGGCCAAGTATTTTTCCAAAAGAACCTAAAAAATTCGGCACAGAACCAGTCTGTACCTGGGCTTTTGCCATGTTTCATATTTTTTTAAAGCTACACTTGCTTCTTCTAAAGTGATTTCCCCTTCCAGCATTTGTCTATCATGTTCAGATAATTTTGAAATTGTTTTAACAAGTTTTTTTTTTTTATTTCGTATTTTTCAGTTACCTTTTCTTGTATAAGTTTTCGTAGAAAGTTTTAATTTCGTTTAAAAGATCTTTCTGTTCTTTTGTTACTTCTTCATAATTGGTCACTAGTCTGGTCACTTGTTTACTAATATAATTTCTTTTTCCCAGGTTACAAAAGCATTTCGAGATTTTTTCACCGTCTGCAATCCACCTTGCCTTTGACCGTAACAATACACCGCTCTTAATGCTTGATTTTTTTCTTCAATAATTTTTATTTAAGCTTCTCCTTTATTCTCTATCCTCTCAAGATTCTTTATATTTTTGGTGATTTCGATTTCTTTTTCTGATGGTTTTTTTTTTTCTTATTCATTGTAGCCTAAGCTACTCTTTACCTCTTATTTTCATTAATAGGAAATTTAGGAAGACTTTGTCTTTTAATTTAAATTTGAGTCCAGATTTTATTAACTCAGACAATACTGATTGATCTTGCATTGCTGATTGATCTACTATGTGTTCTTTTATAACATTTAGAATTAATTCATTAATTTCATCTACATATTGTTTATCCTTAAGTATAGATACATTAAATTTCCAGAATCCTTTAGATTTTTCACTTTTACCGAATTTCAAACATAATGTAACGACCGAATGGTCAGATCGATAACCTGGTTCAATATCCGAATTTTCATGATAAAAATAAGATACTCATACAGTAAAACGAAGTCTAATCGACTTTGCTTATGTGGAGTTCGTTTACGCTAGGTATACCTCCTACATTCCGGCTTCTCTTCCCTCCATATGTCTGCCAACCCAATTTCTTCTGTCATGTTTATGAGTTCTTCTCCTGCTTTCCGATTATTATCGCGTACATAATTGTAACAGTCAAGGTGGGAATCCATTGTGATGTTCCAATTACCCACACAAATAATATAATTGGTATCAGAACTCCTTATATTTTCCTTAAGCGGGCTGTTAAATAGGAGATTATCTTTCTTAGGCCCATACACATTAACCAGGAGAAAGTGTTTTTCAAATGTACTAAATGCTACAATTATGAAGTTACCGTCTTTATCTCGTTGGACATTTGTTATTTTAAAATCAAAACTGTTTGAAAATAATACAGCTACACCTCTGGAGTTTGACCGATATGAGGCAAATAAGCATTTATAGCCCCATCTGCAGTTACGCATTTCTCAAGTTTATTGGTAAAGTGGGTGTCCTGTAGACAGTAAACTGAAGAATTTGCTGTTCTGAATAGTGAAAGATATCCCCCACGTTTATGTATGTCTCCTAGACCTTGACAGTTTAAGGACGCAGTAGTTTGACTATCCATGGCGATTGAAAAACACATTTCAAGTATACACAGCATAGAACAAAGGAGGTTAACGCGATGGAAAACAAGAGTGAACCTCAGTTCTTACATAAATCACAGCTTATATAACAACAGTCCTTCTTGAGTACATTGACGCACTGTTTCCCACAGTCTGTTACACAGAAGCACATATTAACAAATACAAATGTAAATAAAAGTGTACAGAATCTCTGCATGAGAGATCTGAAAAATACGTAAACAGATGTCGTAATTTACTTGTCCACCACAAGCGAGCACTGAGTGCAAATGACTTAAAAATAAGGGTGTTGATTGTGCTGACCGCCGTTTCAGAGGAAAAAAGAAGAAAGAAAAGGTCGAAAAATAAGAAATATTATCAATACAGTCTGAAAGTTAACACGAAAGAAAAAAAAAAAAAAGCAGTCCCCAAGTAGAATATGAAAAGCATCGCAAAGCAGACATGAATGGATGCGATGAATTATGAAAAAGAAAGCAGACCGAGGTCAGGTGAGGACTGAGCAGATGAGCCAGGGGCGTGGTGTGACTACGGCCCAGGTTGTAAAAAATAATAATATAGGGGAAACACACACACACACCACACACACACACACACACACACTCTTACACCATCAAAACTAAAAACATCATTGAGAGTGCGTCGACTCTCCAAAAATTAACCATATTAATACATCCCCAAAAGTGCGAGATAACCGGGAGGGTGTTGGAGCAGAGAGGGACGCGGAGGGCGGGGGGGGGGGGGGGGGGGGGGGGGGGGAGGGAGCCACCAGGGAAGGAAGTGACCATAAAGAATCATTTTTTCCTTTTGTGTATAATAAAAAAAAAATAATAAGAACAATAATTAGGAAAAAAAAAAAAAAAAATACAAGTGTCATACCTTGAGATAAGCTGTTTTTCTTTTGAATAACATGTGTGAGAGAGAGAGAGAGAGAGAGAGAGAGAGAGAGAGAGAGAGAGAGAGAGAGGAGAGAGAGAGAGAGAGGAGCAGTTGAAGAGTGTGTGTTTCGTTTAATTTTGAACAACAAACAACAACAACACAATAGCAACCTACAAGGCTAACCTACAAGGCCAACCTGCTCCCTCCCAATGAGTCTTTCTCACTGCAGGAGAAGGCCTCCAGGAGGCAGGAGTTGAGTATTCACTTGCGCTGGATTGTTTGCCGTTCTAAATCCGTGCCACCTAGCGCACATCACACCCATGCGCACTCACATGAATGCGCATGAGGGTTTGGGTTGACAAGATTATAAAAAAAAAAGTAAAGGTAAAAATGGGATTAATAAATAAGTCAGCCAAGAAAGAAATCACTCAAAACGACGTACCAATAAATCGATCAACAAATCCATCAGTCAGTCGGTGAGAAAAAAAAAAGCAAGCTGGCAGAAATATCAATATAACAGACCAAAAAAGCAAGTGGCACACATAAACTTCATAGTTACCACAGACTTGTTACAAGTGTGTATTGTAACAAAATATGTGAATACAAAATATAATATTAACATTTAAGTGGAAAAATTCATGCGTACACACACACACACACACACACACACACACACACACACACACACACACGCACGCACGCACGCACGCACGCACGCACGCACACGCGCACGCACGCACACACACACACACACACACACACACACACACACACACACACACACACACACGTCATCAGTCCACGTGTACCTGTGTGCAACTGTGCAAAACCGTGAAAAGAACAGTTACACATGCCAGTAAATGCCAATTTCTGTTCAACGGGGCTCAATACATTTTACGAACAAGCAAACAGATTGGTCTTTAGTATTGGAAAGGTATGATCAAATCGTGTGTGCGAGCGCGCGCGCTTTGAAGTGATTACTTGTAAACCGGGTTACAATTTCAATCGAGGGTTAGCCACGATGATCACTACGAGCGTTACCAATAATAATCAGCTCTGTGCAGCCATCGCTGTCAATTAGTACCTCCTGCATCATCTTGTAAAAGGAAACAAAGCAAAAAAAAAAAAATAACATCTGTTTCAAAAGCAACCACAAAAAACAACAACTAAAAACACGCACACAAACACACACGCGCGCGCGCGCACACACACACACACACACACACACACACACACACACACACAAACACACACACACGCACACACATGCGCGGACACACACGCACACACACACACACGCGCGCGCGCGCGCGCGCGGACACACGCACACAAACACACACACACACACGCGCGCGCATGCGCAAAATAAACAGCAATAATAACAACTATGTTGTTGCATAACAGCATTTTGATTTTGCTTCACACCCATGCTACAGTATAATGAACGGTGTCGGCATGTTACCACAAAAAAAAAATCTGCATTCTTTCACATTCTTGCCTCCCCTGCTCACTATCATCAGCATATCGTCAGTCGATTATGCAACAGAGCAGCCAATTCGACGACTGGCTGATCACTCATTCTTTTAGACAAATATAGAGAAGAGAGAGGGGAATAGAAAAGTCAACCAGCCCATTTATATACATATCATGAGAAACAATCTTTGAAAGGTGTAGTGGATATAATAAAACAGAAGCCTTCCGCCTCGCTGAACGTTAATTTCAGTTAAATTTTCATGAAAACAGTCTTCGTTGATGGAAAACTAAAGATAGCATTTGATTTATACAGATGAATTTGTGAAAAAAATACGACTGTTTGTTTTTCAGGTAATACCATATTATTCTGTAGTTCTAGAGGCAACATGGGCTTAGCATTAAAACATGATAACAACAAAGACATTACTTTTTTGTGTACTCAAATTGCACAACATTTTGTCAAAACTGTACATATCTATATCATTCTTAGCATGTTGCCATCGTCTTCGATTTTGTTTTGAGCCTGTTTCATTGCTTGTTAACACAATTTCTAATCCATGTTGAATAGGGGAATCTGTTTAGCTGTCGTTGTTCATATTGTGCTGACTTGTTGCTTATGGTGTTCGGCTGGTAATATTTCTTCATCACGAGCCAAAAGCTGGCGTGCAAAGACGATTCTTTTCGGGGTTGAAACACAAGACTTGTAATATCCAATACATAGAATATTTGGCAGAAGCAATCTATACCATGCCACTTCTTACAAGATAGGTGAGAACTGATTCAAAATCAATACCATCTTCCTTGAAGAAGAATAAAAAAAAATTGATTGTGCTGTTAACAGACACAATTTGTTGCATCAAACACAACGGTCGGGAAGAAAATGCTTATTTACCAACCAGGCATTTTTAACCAAGTGTCGTTGAGAAAAGTTAACTTACCCAAAGGAGACAGTGAAGAAATGTGAAGCCAAACTCACCGTGCAAGGATCACGCAGACGATCTGATACACGTGTCACTGTCGCCTGCTTTATACGTTGCCTGGCGTTAGTCACCTCCCGGTGTCCTTGCTCCTTACCTCAGTAGCAACAGGTGTTCGCCCACATTTATACACATATGAAACTGAAACATGCGCAAAAAGCAAGAAAATCTGTAAAACTGTAATTGAAAAAAAAAAAATGTGTTTGTGTATATACTAGTCTTTGAGGAGGCAGCGCCTGTAACCTAGGTTTTTTTGTGTGTTTTTTTGTGTGTGTGTTTTTTTTTGGTTGGTTGGTTGGTTGTTTTTTTTTTATTATTTTGTTGGTTGGTTGGTTGGTTATTTGTTTGTTTTTCTTTCTTTCTTTTTTTTTTCTCTTTTTTATTTTTCCTTTTTTTTCTTTTGTTTTGTTATTTTACTATTTCAAGATAGAACATCACGTTTTTTTCTGCGTCAAATCATATGATTTTAGAATTATTGCGTCATTCTTAAATCGGTTGTTACGCTTTATAAGTTGATTCATTTGCACATTTTGGATTTGATTACAGTGTGTTGTGCATTAAGAAAACAGGGCCAAGATACACGCTACTGCAATCAGGATCACGTAACGCATCACAGATCTGTAAACATACATGAGGTCATTGCAAATTCTTCACTGAATATAAAAGCTGGGCAGTTAGAGTTTTGGGCTAATGACTGTCCATGAAAGATTCGTGGAACATTGAATCTTTCTTATGATGGAAAGATTGTTATTTCGTGTTTGCCTGTCCTGTTAAGAAAAAAAAATGCAGGAAATAACGTTTCTTGTCCACACCTGCGTTGACTCTTCTGGCAGGGAAGCTGATGTTGTTTTCACGCAAGAACTGACTCAATGGGTGGATCCAGATTTTGTTCAACTCTTAGTATCTTTGTAACTGTAGCAGTGCTACAACTCATCACATTCCAATGATAGTAGAGGTTTGTGCTCTCCTTGTATCTTTGTAGCTGTAACAGTGCTACAACTTGTCACATTCCAAAGATGACAGAGGTTTGTGCTCTCCCTATTATCTTTATTGCTGTAACAGTTCTACAAACACGTCACACTCCAATGATGGTAGATGTCTGTGCTCTCCCTAGCATCTTTGTAGCTGTGACAGTGCTACAATTCGTCACATTCCAATGATGGTAGAGGTTTGTGCTCTCCCTAGTATCTTTGTAGCTGTAACAGTGCTACAAGTGAGTGAGGTAGAGTGTTTATTGTAAAGCACTTAGAGCTTGGTCTGTGACTGAGGATAGGCGCTATATAATACCCAATAGAATAATAATAATAACTCGTCACATTCCAATGATGGTAGAGGTTTGTGCTGTCCCCAGTATATTTGTAGCTGTAACAGTGCTACAACTCGTCACATTCCAATGATGGTAGACGTTTGTGCTCTCCCTAGTATCTTTGTAGCTGTAACAGTGCTACAACTTGTCACATTCCAATGATGGTAGAGGTTTCTGCTCTGCCTAGTATCTTTGTAGCTGTAACAGTTCTACAACTCGTCACATTCCAATGATGGTAGAGATTTCCTGCTCTGCCTAGTATCTTTGTAGCTGTAACAGTTCTACAACTCGTCACAATCCAATAATGGTAGAAGCTTGTGCTCTCCCTAGTATCTCTGTAGCTGTAACAGTGCTACAACTCGTCACATTCCAATAATGGTAGACGTATATGCTCTCCCATCTTTGTAGCTGTAACAGTGCTACAACTCGTCACATTCTCATGATGGTAGCCTGAAAGTTTTCAAAAAGTCAAAGGGGGTCAGAGGGATGATGGAAAGCCTATTTTTCAATGTATATATAGCCAAAGACAGCGGGAAATGTATCCATTTTACAACGCATGTATAGCCAGAGACAGCAGGGAATGTATCCATTTTTCAACGTATGTATAACCAGAGGCAGCGGGGAATGTATCCATTTTTCAACGTGTGTATAGCCAGAGACAGCGGGGAATGTATCCATTTTTCAACGTGTGTATAGCCACAGACAGCGGAGAATGCATCTATTTTTCAATGTATGTATAGCCAGAGACAGCGTGGAATGTATCCATTTATTAACGTATGTATAGCCAGAGCGGGCAATGTATCCATTTTTCATCGTGTGTATAGCCAAGGACAGCGGGGAATGTATCCATTTTTCAATGTATGTATAGCCAGGGACAGAGGGGAATGTATCCATTTTTCAACATATGTATAGCCACAGACAGCGGGCAATGTATCTATTTTTCAACATATGTATTGTCAGAGATATACTAGAATGAAGTCATTTGTCAATGTATGTATTGCAAGATACAGCGGGGAATGTATCCATTTTTCAACGTATATAAAGCCAGAGACAGTGAGGAATATATTTGTCAATGTGCAATGCACGTATAGCCAGAGACAGTGGGAATGTATCCATTTGTCAATGTGCAATGCACGTATAGCCAGAGACAGTGAGGAATGTATCCATTTGTCAATGTGCAATGCACGTATAGCCAGAGACAGTGAGGAATGTATCCATTTGTCAATGTGCAATGCACGTATAGCCAGAGACAGTGAGGAATGTATCCATTTGTCAATGTGCAATGCACGTACAGCCAGAGACAGTGAGGAATGTATCCATTTGTCAATGTGCAATGCACGTATAGCCAGAGACAGGGGGAATGTATCCATTTTTCAACGTATGTATTGCCAGAGATAGCGGGAAATGTATCCATTTTTCAGCGTATGTATTGCCAGAGATAGCGGGAAATGTATCCATTTTTCAACGTATGTATACCCAGAGACAGCGGGAAATGTATCCATTTTTCAGCGTATGTATCCATTTTTCAGGAATACTTTACATGCGCGCGCGTGCGCGTGCGTGTTTTGTGTGTGTGTGTGCGTGTTTTGTGTGTGTGTGTGTGTGTGTGTGTGTGTGTGTGTGTGTGTGTGTGTGTGTGTGTGTGTGTGTGTGTGTGTGTGTGTGTGTGTGTGTGTGTGTGTGTGTGTGTATGTGCGTGCTTCTGTGTGCATGTGTAGGGTGCATATGAGTGTGTGTGTGTGTGTGTGTGTGTGTGTGTGTGTGTGTGTGTGTGTGTGTGTGTGTGTGTGTGTGTGTGTGTGTGTGTGTGTGTGTGTGTGTGTGCGCGCGCGCGCGCAGAGGGAGCTGGATGAGGGCCTAATCGTCAATGTATGTATTACCAAAAAATAGAAGAACGTCTCGTCACACATATAGGTGATTGCAGACGTCTAAATAACATAGTGTTTACATTTTAGACTATTATCATAAAAGAAGAGAAGAGGACGATGTGGTTACATAGAACAAAAATAAAGGATAGATGAATTATAGGACAGTAACTATGAAAAATTAGAGAAAAATAACTAAAGTAATCTAACTTAACGATTATGATTGATGATTATAAAATGTTCCTTATGGGACTTTCCAAAAGGTTTCTTGTTAATTTAACAAGAGAAACAACTGGCAACGAATCTAAAAAAAGTCAAACACATTAACATGCCCAGTGTCAGCACTTGGTATACCCCATTCAAAAAGGGTTTCGTTAGTTCACAATAACAAATCACATGTTGAACTGAAAGATCCCCACGACATACACACTTAACAGTCTGGCAATACTTGGTTCGTAGGGAATTACATAAAAGTCTAAAAGTCAGGCTTTGAAAACCGGTCGGCTAATCGACACAAAGTTTGACAGAGTTTGCTGACGAGGTTTTGATGAGGGAACTGTATTGACTCCAGAAATCCCTTTCGATTATATGACTAATTTCCTTGTGTGACAAAGGACAGTCAACCTTAATACTACCTAATATATTCTTTGCTCCCCTTTTTGCTGCTCTATCTGCTTGATCGTTAAAAATGAAGGAGGGAGGTGTGCGATGGAACCCAAGAAAATACAACATTAGTACCTTTCATGTAAAGACAGTGCAACATGTACTTAATCTCAAATATAATTCCTCTCTCTGTGTATTTTCAAAACAATGCAAACTTTTTAATACTGACTGTGAATCAACACAAAACAGGATATTAAATATTGAGACTGGCAAGGAAATTAAGTAATTTAATGCCATCAGGACAGCAACAAGTTCAGCTGTAAATATGGAATAACCCTTACCTAAATAATATGATATTTCAGCTTTGAAATCTGGAATTACAAAGCCAGATCCCACACTACCATCATCAAGAACTGAGCCATCAGTGTATACTTTCAAATAGTAAACTTTTCTTCCATGTCAATTTTGACAGATGCTGCTAACACATGCGGCGACATCGCTTTATTTAGATCAGAAGAAAAAATGTTAACTTTTACTTCCGTTAGTTCCCAAGGGGGTACCGGCGGAACCAGTACGCGAGGCGATACCTCGTGTGGGTTAATCTTTGATGAATTAAAAACGTCTGAAACATATGAACGAAGCGTCTCTAAATTTGAATTTTTTGTGTGCATTTTTCGAAAAATCAATGTCGGATCGTGTATTTAACTCTTCAAGGTCGTCCACAGCAATTCGTCTCACTACATATTTTGCAGAATTTATTTTCCTTTCTTCATCAAGTGGCAAAAGGCCTGCTGTCTTATAAGCTTCAGAGGACTTAGTGTGCACAGGTACACCCAGGGCCAACTTTACAGCTTTACTGTCAATTCTTTGAAGTTTCTTTAAATGCGATCGCGGAGCAGAAAAGAATACTTCCTGTCCGTAAGTCAGTCTTGATCGTACAAGACTGGTTGCTAAATGCAACAAAACTTTGGGATCCTGTCCCCATGGAGAGTGACTGACATTTTTTTTAGAAAATTCAAACTTTTAACCGCTTTAGTAACAATCGAGTCAATATGTTTTTTCCAGTTTAGTTTTGGTGTAAGTAGGACACCTAAAAATTTTACTTCAAGTTTATAAAAAAATTTTCCCGTCCTCCCAGAAAGAATATAGGCAAGTTACTTGGGTTATATCCATTGTTAAAGAGAACCAAATGTGTCTTTTCAACAGAGAATTGAAAGCCGTTCAAATGCATAAAACTGTTTATTTTTATCCAGCTCGTTCTGAAAGAGTTTCTGAATATAATTTATGTGACGTAAATTTGATCTTTTCTTTAAAGATACATTAATCCATATTGCAATGTCATCAGCATATTGAGCTACCTTGGTATATGATGAAAAACATGTATGTAAGTCATACAGCATTACATTGAATAACAATGGAGAGATTATAGAACCTTGTGGAATTCCCATATCTATAGATCTTGAGGATGATAAAGTCACACCAACTTTGGTCATTATGTGTCTCCCACTTAAAAAGGATTTCACATAATTGTAGACGTGACCAGAAAGACCAATTTGTTTTAATTTATACAATAGTTGGCTGTGCCACACTCTATCGTAAGCTTAGTAAGATCAAAGAAGGAAGCAAGGACACTTTTACGTTTTAGAAAACTGTTTCTTAATTTGAGTAGTTAGTCGTGTCAGGTGATCAATTGTACTTCGTCCTTTTCTAAATCCAGCTTGATGTGAAGAAAATGCATCCTTTTTATCACAGTAATAGGCCATTTTGAAATTTACTATTTTTTCCATGACCTTTCCGGTATGAGACGTTACTGAAATGGGTCTATAACTAGACGTCTCAGACCGAGGCTTGCCCTGCTTTAGAATAGGAGTCACAATAGACGTCTTCCACATATCAGGAATTTGTCCACATTCCCAACATTTGTTAAATAATCTATATAAAATGACTATCCAGTTCTCTGGTAAATGGGTTTAACATTGTGTAAGAAATCCCATCCAAACCAACCGAAACCTTTTTATTTCCCAACAAACGGATAGCATTCCTGACTTCTTGTAAAGATATTGATACATTTATAGTACTATTGTTGTTTGGTACAGGATCTCTATTGTTATCAGTATTGTTTTCTTTCAATCTAAACGACTTTTGCTCATTAGGCAAACATTCCATACAATATGTTTTAACGTACATAGATGCAAATTCCTCCGCCTTTTCTTTGGGAGATAGAATTCTTTACTTGTTGTTTTGATTGGGTAATCTTGGAGTTTAATGCCCGATTTCATTTTTTTCACCTTATCCCACACCTTTTTCAAGTCTTTACAGTCAGATACTTCATTTAGACAGAACTGTGACCAGTATTGTCTTTTTGCTTGCGCTGTAACTCTGTTTGCTTTTATTTTTGTACTGCACATTTCTTTATGAGCTGCATCTTTTATCTCT
>JADBJO010022911.1:25000-27250 GCA_016801955.1 Conus betulinus
ATTTCAAAGACTTGCAAAAAGTATGGAAAAAATTAAAAACAATAAAAAAAAATGAAATTAAACTTTCACAAAATCTATCAAACTCGGTAATACTAATTTCCCTTCAAATTCTGAAAAAGCTGAAGCTTTTGTTGACATATTTGCCAAAAACAGCAGCATGAATAGTTTGACAGAAAAAAAATAGATCATATCGGGAACAAGAGGATAAGCATTATATAAGTAGTAGTAAAGACCCTGGGAATAACCATTACCTAAACGCTCCTATAACACTACAAGAAGTTCAAGAATGTCTTAGTAAATTAAGCAGCAAGAAAACTTCAGTTGGCCTTGATGGTATTTGGAATGAAATGCTACGCCACCTACCAGCAAAGGTTGTGCAGTTCCTCCATTTATTTTTTCAAAAATGTTGGAATGATAGTAAAATACCTCAGTTATGGAAACATTCCATTATCGTTCCTATACATAAACATGGAAAACCTCGCAATGATATAAACAGTTACCGTCCAATCGCCTTATCATCCCATACCTGTAAATCAATGGAACGAATAGTACTAAATAGATTAGCTTATTGCTGTAAGAAGCATGCTGTCATACCGATTAACCAAGCTGGATTTCAAACTGGCAGATCCACAGTAGAACACCTAGTCAAGCTTACAACTCAAGTGAAACAACAATTTTCAAGACGAAAGAACATACTAGCTACATTCTTTGACGTAAAAAAAAGCTTATGATCAAGTATGGCCATTGTAAGACTATTATACAAATTAAATACTGTTGGAATTAATGGTAACATGTATAAATTATGTTCAAGAATTCTTAGAAAATAGATCAACTGAAACAAAAATAGAACATACTTGTTCAAATTCGAGAACATTAAAAATGGGACTGCCACAAGGTTCAGTAATATCTCCTATCTTATTCAATATATTTAATGGCAGATTTACTTAAAGGCTTGTCAAAAGGCACAGAGTTAGCTCAATTTGCTGATGATATATGCCTTTGGATGAGAGTAACCATGAAACGAATAACCCCATTGAGGTCGCTGAAATACATAAAAGCTTTATACCAACGAGCACTCAATAAAATAAATGTATTTTTACAACAAAACGGGCTAGCACTTTCTTTAGAAAAAAACACATATCATGCTTTTCAATTCTGGGTATGACCCAGAAAAAGTTCCCAGTTTTTTACTTTAGATGGCATTGAAAATAAAATATATGTTAAATCAGTCAAATTGCTAGGTATAATCTTGACTTCTAAACTGTCATGGAACCAGCACATTGACCACATATTAAATAAAGCACGGAAAAGTTTAAACTTTCTTAAGATTATAAACAAGCAACCATGGGGCCAGGATGCGTCGACATTAATACCTCTATCAACCGCTCTTGTGCGATCTAGGTCAACCTATGCTCAGGAAGTATTTTTCAGCGCACCACAACATCTGTTAAATAAATTGCAGAGCATTGATTGCAAGGCTTACAAACTCGCTCTTGGTGTTCCCATACATACATCCAACTTAGGAACATACAATGAGATTGGAGTTCTACCTCTCAGCGAGGTTCGAAAAGTACCTGCGTCGAAGTTCGTTCTGAAGAGTTTTACACAGAAAAATTTCTGTTCAAAAGAAGTTTGTTTAAATTCTGAAAAAGATTTTGGAAAACGAACTAGAGGAATACAATCTACAAAATCAATCTACTCGTATACTTCTAACCTTATCAGAGATTCCAACATAAATAGATATGAAACCGCTGTTAAACCATCCTTTTCACCAGTACAAGATGGGAACAAATGAAGGCCTCCTTTGATACGATTCATTCAGATTTGTCAAAAAATGATTCACCCAACATACTAAAAATTTCCGTATGCTTACACCTGGAAAATCAGTACAAGAACCACCTAAAAATTTTCACAGACGGCTCAGTGCTAGAAGACAGTAGGACAGGGACAGTTTTTGTAATACCTGACTTAACCATGGAGAAAATGTACCATCTTTGCAGAAATTTTTCGATTTTTGGTGCCGAGCTAACCGCCATCCTAATGTCCTTAAAGTATATTCTTTATCTCCATTTGAATGTCAGTCACATACTAGTAGGTACTGTTTTCTAGATCTGCTCTTGAAGCAATCCAGTCTTCAAATTCAAATATCCGTTTAGAGATGATAACGGAAATAAATCATGTTATACATCTTTTATCCGATAAAGGCACATCAGTTAGTTTTTGCTGGGTCCCCTCTCATTGTGGCATTTC